>JAWVWN010000615.1:267500-380000 GCA_037367305.1 Phrynocephalus vlangalii
GGCAACCAAGATCTGGCCGGCATTCCCTCCGAGAAAGAGTGTGCATGCGCGCGTGGGTTCATCCGTGGGGAGGCAGGGCCCTCGGACCACTCCGTGGCGGCGGTTCCAAGCTCCTGGGACGCAACGAACGAGGTCTTTTTGCATTTTCCGAACAGATCCAACCTGGTGCACGCTCGGGTACCCGATGATTTTTCTTGGCCATTGCTTGCAACAAGAGAGGCTCTGCCGGTCACAAACATCTATCTCTGGGCGGTTGGGTTGCCGGTGTTTTGTTCTTTTTCTCTCCTTTTTTTATTTTATTCATGCACTGATTCATTTTTTGTCCGGGGCACGTCTTTCCCTTTTGTTCAAAACCGCCAATCGGATGGACGGCGTGCCGCTCTGGCGCCGTCACATTTCTTCTCGGCGCCCGGCTCCTCCATCTCTTGTTCCTCTCCTTGGGTTTGCTCCATCCCATGAAGGGACAAGTGTCCCTTTCGAAAGCCAACAGCTACGTCCTCCGTTCTGCCCGCTGGGTTTAAGCCCCCACCCAGTCTGGAAACGCTCGACACTGGGGAGGCCAACGTCTCCTTGTAATCCCTTGGCCTCCCTTTAAAAGGGGGGGTTTGCACCTTTCCCCCCCCCCACTTCTTCCTGTACTTCATCCATAGGAGGAGATCCAAGAAGGATCAGCAAAACCTAAGACTTTTAAAAAGCATCTTTCAAGATTCGGGGGTCGCAAAGCCGGATAATTCCGTGGTCGTCTTTCCCCCCCAAAAAAACGGGTGGAAAACCGGGAATGGGGGGGGGAGCCAAACAGTACATTCTGATCGCTCTTGTTCTCCCCCCTCCCCAGATATCATGGAAGTCACTAGCCATTTACAGACATTTGCTAGCCCCGCCGTGCTCAAACCCACCCTCGACAGCTTTTCCAGAGCCGAAATAACGGCGCCCACAAAGTCTCATTGTCTCTTCTATTTTCCCCCTCCGGTTCCTCTGCTTCTTTTCAAACATCCAGTCTCTCCCGTTATACAAACTCTCTCTCTCTCTCTCTTTTTTTAATATTTCAGATTGATCTTATTTCAAAAAAATAATATGCAACATGAACAATAGAAACAGCAGCAGGAAAAAAAAAGCATGGGGAAAACGAGTCTCTCTCTTTTTTTTTTACACATTTTTTTCCGTTGTTGCTTACAAAACATATATGCAAAAGAAGCTCTTTTTTAAAAAGAAAAAACAACCCAAAAGGCAATACTATGTTTGTTCTACAATTTTTTTAAAAAAAATGATCTTAAGCTAATGTTTTTTCTTTCTCCCCTTCCCCCACTCCCCCTCCCACCCCCACCCCCACCCCAAAGAAAGACAAAAGGAAAAATAAATGCATAGGCACAATTCTCTTCTTATTCTTGCTGGCCTTTTGTGAACAAGCCACTTTGTATTTAAAAAAGGAAAAAAGAAAATAATAATAATAATAATAATTCCCCCAAAGGATATGTATCAAGAGTTCCACAATATACACTTAAGGCAAACTTTTCAGTTGATGTGTGTGTGTGTGTGTGTGTGTGTGTGTGTGTGTTTTCGTCTTGCATGGACAACGCCATTGCTTCCCTTTTCGCGTTCCTTCCAAGCAAGCTGGTAAGTCCGCTTTTTGTCGGGCGTCGGGAAGCCGGGCGAGACACAGTTTATCGTTTTTGCTTCTGGCGCAGACGCACGCCGGTTGAGTGCGCGCGTTTGCATGCGAGTGTGTTTTAAAAAAACGGCTCTTCCCTTCTTCCTCGCGGTCGTCTGCTTCCCACGTAAAGGAAAAAAACAAATCTGTGAAGAGAGAAAGCCGGCCATGTGAATTTACAAGCCCTGATTATATTCTTAAACCCCCGCCCCTTCCCCGCCAGGTCGCAGGGCTTGGAGATCTCAGGACCAATGATGTACCTTTGAAGGGTTACAAAGGCATTCTCCAAACAAGTGTTGTGGCCTTTTAAAAAGTCCTTTATTATTTTAATTTTTTTTCTGGATTTAAGATTCCTGTCCAGCCTGTTAGCTGCCTTGAAGACAGTTTTGCTGTGTGTGTGTGTGTGTGTGTGTGTTTTTCCATCCGTCTAACCATCGATCTATGTATCTATTCCTCTTTTTTTCTCTTATTTCTTGCTTCTTTTTCTTCCTTCTTTTCTATCTATCTATCTATCTATCTATCTATCTATCTATCTATCTATCTATCCACCCACCCACCCACCCAGCCCTTCCTTCCTAATCTATCTACTCCAGTGCTTCTCCACCGGTGGGGTCCCCAGATGTTCCTGGACTGCAACTCCCAGAAGCCTTCCTCACTAGCGGAGCTGGCCAGGATTTCTGGGAGTTGCAGTCCAGGAACATCTGGGGGACCCACCGGTCGAGAACCGCTGATTCTAGTCTATCTAGTCTCTGTCCATCTACATTGACACATGACTACATAAGCACAGACATACATATATAGTAAACCTAGGTATAGCATTCTATCTATCTATCTATCTATCTATCTATCTATCTATCTATCTATCTATCTATCTATCTATCTATCTATCTATCTATCTATCTATCTATCTATCTATCTATCTGCAGTATCTCTCTTCCTTCCTAATCTATCTATCTATCTATCTATCTATCTATCTATCTATCTATCTATCTATCTATCTATCTATCTATCTATCTATCTATCTATCTATCTATCTATCTATCTATCTATCTATAATAAACTGAATATAGACATATAAATAAAATGAAGCACTAATTACATTTCGGCAATTTGCAAGATATAAGCTGAAGTAGTACCAATCATAACTGGGAGTTGAGTCATGGCTACTGGACTTCTTTTTTGAGAGATAGAAACGTTTCGCTGTTCATCCAAACAGCTTCATCTGTCTTTCTACCCTTGCAAGAGGTCCCGAGGGCATCATAAGGAATTCCCCCTGAGCAGGCCCAACCTGGTCGTCCACCCCTTCCCCCCGTTCAAAGGGAGAGAAATCAACACCCTCAGCTAGTGATGAAGCCATTCCCGAAATTTGGAAGCCTTGGGGGGAAAAAACATTGGAGAAAGACTGAAAAAAAACTGGGGTGGAAACAGGGCTCCCCCCCCACCCTCACCACCCCTCAACTATCTCAGCTCGGCGCTCATCACCGGAGACGCCCCGAAAGGTTACCTTTACATATGTCCCACCGGGTTGTGCCCTTCGCCGAGGCCCGGATGAGATGCCGAGAGGGCCATCTGGGGGTCTCCCACGACGCTGGACACCTTCTCTTCCTCCCGGCGCTTCAAACAAGCCGCCTTTGGATTTAAATTGCGTTCTAGAGGCCAGAGGAGGGGGGGAGAGGCGCGCCGAGGTGGAGGGGAAAGCGGGGGGAAAAACCCGAGTGAGCGGTCACAGTAGCTGGGAGGGGACCCCTCTTCCCTCCCCACGCCCTGCCCACGGAAGCGCAAGAGAGGAAACGCAGCCAGAGAATAAAGATGCGCAAAAAAAATTTTTTTTTTAAACCCCGAGCAAACCGCATGAGGTCCCAGCCTGGCCCAAGCGCTGCCCCGCCTTTTAAAAATCCCCTTCAAAATTGCGTAACTGCCTTTGTTCTGCCCAGGTTTTTAAAAGCCAGGACAGAACAGAGTCCAGGGATGGCGAACCTTTTAGAGACCGAGCGCCCAAACGGCGATTCAAAACCCACTCGTTTCCCGCCAAGTGCCAATACCTCCATGGGACCTGTATGCAGGGGGCGGTGAAGGGGCGATGTCGGGTGCCCCCCCAGAAAGGGCTCCGAGTGCCACGTTTGGCACCCGTGCCGTAGATTCGCCAACACTGGAATAGAGCAATATATCTTGGATGAACTGACACGCACAGAGAGCGAATATGTATACTGTATTGTATATAGAAATACAGTATGCAGTACTGTACTGTAGATACAGTAGGATCCCAGTATCTTCTGGGGATTGGTTCCAGGCCTTCCCGTGGATAATGAAAAACCGTGGATAAGAGAGAACACCTGCCCACTCAACTCCAAACTGCTGTTTCCTGACAGTAGCTTGCTTTATGGCTGCTGTTTTGAGACAGTTGCTTGCGGTTTGTGACCATAGCTTGCTTTTACCGCTGCTGTTTGTGACAACAGCTTGCTTTGTGGCTGCTGAATTATTTAATTTTTTCCCCCTCTGCCAACCGTGGATAATTGAATCCGTGGATAACTGAATCCATGGATATTGGGAGTCCTACTGTGCAGCATATTGCTCTATTCTGTCCTGGCTTTTCAAAAACTGCCCGGGCGGACGAAGCTTGTATTCTGTAACTCAGACAAGCAAATTTCTTAGTTGGGGGGGGGGGAGGAGAGACAAGTAACCCGGCGCCCACCCAACGTCCCCTTCGGGATCGGTTCCGATCATCCCCCCCCCAAAAGTCACCCACCAACCCCAACCCCGGGTGCCACGGCACGACAGAGCAAAAGGGACGTAGAGAACGGCAGAAAGAGAAATGTCAGGAAAGAGGTGCAGAGAGAGAGAGAGAGGTGGGAAGCGTGGGTGGGGGGTCATCGGAGGGGGTGGGGGTGGGGGTGGGGGAGGTATTGTCGGGACGTCCTGCCGTACCTCGTACTTGCTGCTCCAGCCCTAGAATGACCTGGACGGCTTGCTGAAGGATGATGAGCTTGGTCTGGGCTTTGTCTGTTTTTAAGTGCAGCTGGCACATGCGGCCCAGCTCTTTAAAGGCTTCGTTTATGTCCCGTACGCGCACCCTCTCCCTGGCGTTATTGGCCATCCGCCTCTCCCGGTCTCTCAGGTCCTTGTCCTCCAAGGAGAGCACCTCATCCGTGCTGCTGCTACGTTCACACAGCATCAAAGGGGGGGGGAGGGGGGTTAGGGTTAGTCAGGGCTGGGGGGCAGGCGGACGTCACAGGGGGGGAAAGGGGGGGGCGTCCGGTGCCAAGGTGCGGCCAGGAAAATAAAATAAAGCCCCACACCACCAACGGCCGAGTCGAAACCGCCGCGTGCCAATCGGAGAGCGCGAGGGTCCCTTTGGTGACGCCTCGAGGGGTGTGTGTGTGTGTTGGGGTAAAGGGGCAGCCAAGGTGGGTTTGCCAGCCAGGACGAGGCCCCCTGATCCCACCCACCCTTTCCTAGGCCAGCAGGGCTGGTCAGGAAAGGGGGGGGTGAGAAAATAGAATAAATCAAGGCCGCCAGGCACCAGGTGGCCAATGCCTGCGGGTCCATTATTTCCGGGTCGGCTGCCCGTTGAATCGCTTGGCGAGGCAGAAACGTTGACTTGTCCTTTGCCAGGCGGGGGAGCCCGCGTACCAGAAAAACAAAACAAAACAAAACAAAACAAACCAGCCAACAAAAGTGTGGGGGAGATTCCCCTCCCTCGACACACCCCATTTCCGCACAGGCGCACGAAAGGGACTTATAAAGCTAGATCTACAGCACCTTTGGTACAAAATTGGGGGTGGGGGGGGACCAATGAAGAAGACCTGTAAAACAGAGCACGTGTCGATCCCAGCGGAGCGCTTAAATACCCGTCCTGCCCGTGGAAAACACGGGAACATCCCAAAAGACCAGCCAGGATTCTTGGGATCCGTGTCGGGCCGTTTGCGGGCATCCGGCGTTAAGTTACGCCGCACCGGCGGCCAGGTTCCTCGCATGTCCTCCGCACACACAAACACACACAACACACATACGTGAAGTGAAAAATATTTGGCCGGGCTCCACCCCAGAGACTGGCAAAGGGAAGGCTCGCCAAGCCGGACGTTGGCCGCCCCCGTTAAAGCCCTGCCGTCATTTCACGGAAGACGGTTCCTGGCTCTTTTACTTCTCGCCCCCTCTGGCTCAGTGCCTCCATCCCTGCCTCGTCCGGACGGCCTTCTCCCCCAAGAGCAAACGCATTTAAAAATACAAAAACAGGGAGGTGGAAATATATATATATAATATTTCTATGGGTTGCGCAAGGATCGATGCCACCGCCTTAAACGTTTACGTCAACCGGGAGGCGCAAACGGGCGCACTCGTCCGAGTTTGTTCTGATAGGACGGGCACGTCCAAACTTCGTCCCTCCCGATTTTTTGGGACCACAACTCCCAGAATTCTAAGCTTAGATTGCCCGTGACAAAGGACTGTGGGAGTTGCGGTCCAAAAACATCTGGCGGGCCGAAGTTTGGACACGCTTGTGATAGGACGCTTGGCTCCCCTTCGGAGCCAGAACACCCCCCCCCCCGGATAAAGCTGATGCAAGAGATCCGGGCGTGCACGGGTATGCCCGTGCATGAAAGGGGTTGTCCTTGCTTCTTTACTAAGAGTGCGAAAGCTCAGGCTGCCTGGGATTCCTGGACAGGAATGGGGGGGGGGGGGAAGAAAAATAGGATTTTAAAAAAACCCAGTGGCTTCCCTTGCCTGGTCTAGGGCAAAGAAAGTTTCTGCCCACCGCCCCTCGCTCAACTGCTGCCATGGAGCTGAAGGATAATCAGCAGCAGCCCCGGATGAGAAAAATAATAATACAGTAATTAGGGTTTCTTTGGGGTGGGTGGGTTGGTAGGGAAAGGGGCGGTTGGTTTGGGGCATGCATTTATGCGTGGCTATCGTGCCGGCTGACAAAATTTGCAAAGAGAAGGGGAAAAGATGTCTTCTTTCCTATCCCTTGGAAACCGGAGCCGGGAAGGACGTCCGGGGCCCCCCCTCACCAGCTGCTTGGCTCCCCTAAGAAGTCCAGAACGGCTGCTCTTCGCCGATGCGGCCGCTTTGCATTGATTTTTTCCCTAGCTTCGTAAGGGGGGTGGTGGGGGTGGTTGAGAGAGACGGCTTTCCGGGAACCCCGTCCCGCTGTCCGTTTCTACAGATCCGCCGTTTCCGCCGCTGCCAACTGGCTGATGCTTAAAACTTTAGGGGTGGGGTGGCTGGGGATGATGGGATCGGAGACCCCCGAGACGGGAGGGCCAGAGAGGCCAAACGCTGCCGCCACGGGCCTTTCCTGTCCAACTCCCTGGTGGTGGTGGCAGTGGTGGTGGTGGTGGTGGTGGTGGTTTCCGTCTCTCTTAAGCTAGCAGCAAGTACAAGGTAGAGGGAGGGGACCACCGAGGGGTCACGGCTCAGGACTGTCTGTAGGAAAGCAGGAAAGTTGGAAGGGGGGGGGAGCAGAGAAGACAGCGGAGAAAAGGAGGAGGAGAGAAATAGCACAAGGAAAGAAAGAAAACATCGAAAGAATACAGAGAGAGAGAGAGAGAACACACACGAACATAGCGATGCATGTTAAAACAGATGAAAAAAAGGGGGAAACGGGGCGTGCGCGCGCGCGCACAGGCGTGGGTGTTAACCAGACCAGGGGGCAGGAGCACCGTGTTCAGCATCGCAGCGGGGACAGAACCGGGGGGGGGGGGGCAAAGAGCAGCCTCGCGGATCGCCGTTTGGAAAAGCACACGTGCCAGCCTCGGCAGAGAACGGCGGGGAGGACACCTCGTGGCACCCGCCCCCCCCGGGGAGGGGGGGGTTCGACGCCGAGGGAGCCAGGTTAAACGCGCGCATGCACAGCCAAGCGTTAAAAAAAAATAAAAGACCCTGGAAGTCGGACACACACACACACACACACACACACACACACACCCTCCCGAGATCCACGCCCAGGGACTGCACTTTTTCGTCTCCCACCAGCCCAGGAGTTGAACTGCCTCTCGGCGGTGGTGGTTGCCTCCGTGGGGTGTTTTATCGGGGTGGGGGTGGGACACTTACACAGCTCGACAGCACTCAAATCTGCAGGGCTTCCCCTCCCTTCCCTCCAAGAACCTTGCCCTCATCCAAGGTGCTAGTCCTCACTGAGGCCAAAACCCCCACCCGCTGCGACCCTCACGGTCTCTCGCCACCACATATGCCTATTTCTCTGTCTTCCAGCCCTGCTCCGAAGGCTTGGCCAACGCCCTCCAAGAAGCACCCCGCCCTGCGTTTGAGAGGAGGAGGAAAATGACCGTCGCGGCCCGGGTCGTGTTGGATCGCCCGGTCGGGCACCGGAGGTACGTGCCACGGAAACCACGGAAAGGCCTGAAGCAACCGGGAGGAAGGCTTTGGGCATTTGGGATCGCCTCACTTGGTTGTGTGTGTGTGTGTGTGTGTGTGTGTGTGTGTGTGTGTGTGAAGCAAGCAGGCAAGGGAGGGGCCGTGATAGGCGTGTATAAAGTCGCGTACAGTGCAGAGACCGTGGGTCCAGAGAGACCCCCTTACTCCATACCCAACCTCTCCCGGTTCGTCTAGGGCAGGCACGTCCAAACTTCGGCCCTCCTGATGTGTTTTGGACCGCCACTCCCAGCATTCCAAGCCTGGGTTTCCAATGGAAAAGGACTGTGGGAGTTGTGGTCCAAAACATCTGGAGGGCCGGAGTTTGGGCATGCCTGGTCTAGGAAAAGGAAGCCAAGATCCTCACCCAAGCCCTCGGTTCAACTGTGGGAACTCCTCGCCACAAGAGAATACCCTGGCGGCGGCAGCGGATAGCCGGGAAAGGGGACTAGAGAACCTTGTGATGTTTTTTTTGTGGGGGGGGGGGTTGAATCAGGGCAGTTATGGAGGATCATCAGCACGAGAGGCCGCTCTCGGGGAAGGGGCAGCCCCTCGTTTTTTTTTTTTTTAATTGATGGCCGGTGGGCTACTTTTGAACCCTTCGCGGGCTACCGGTAGCCCGCGGTCTCCCTGTGGTGCAGGTCTGCTTTATTATACAAGGCACCACCGTACTTCCATGAGGAAGTGGGCTGACCCTACAAACCTAGTGCCATGAAGCAGGGCGAGGAGAAATCAGGGATCTCCCGCCCCGGCCCCGGCCCCCAGCAGATTGCGAGCGCTAACGTGTTGGCTTTTTTTTTTGGGGGGGGGGTCCCCAAACGCGGAACGGGAGAGAAAGAGACAGCGAGAAGCAGCGAGGGGAGGGATGCCAACGGAAAGAAAGAAAAAACCCAAAAACGGAAGAAGTGGGCAAACCAGCAATGACACAGACCCAAAGTTAATTTTAAAAGGGGGGGGGGTTAAAAAGGCACACATAACCCCCAAACACACACACACACAAATAAAAGCAACGCCGCAGCAAACAGGAAGGCGGGCACCCGCAGAAGCATCAGCAGGTCGCCGAGGGAGAGGGGAGGGTGTCGTGGGGGGTGGGGGGTGGGGTGGGGGGTTAGACGAAACAGACAGCCCCATGCCGTTCCGCAAAAAGACGCCAACCACATCGGGGAAGTCTCCACTGACCTCTAACTTGTTGCTCCAAGTTGAGGATGACGGAGACCGCCTGGTGGAGGATAAGGAGTTTGGTCTGCGGCTTTTCGCTGTTTAGGTGGAGCTGGCACATACGGCCGAGCTCTTTAAAAGCCTCGTTGATGTCCCGGACGCGCAGGCGCTCCCGGGCGTTATTGGCCACCCGGCGCTCTTTCTCCCGTTCGGCTTTTTGCTCTGGGGGGAGCAGGTCGTCGTCCTCGTCGTCGTCTTGACTGATGGGGAATTTGAAATGAGAATGAAAGTGGGGGATTTTTGGGGGGCGGCGGCGGCGGCGGCGGCGGGGGGTTCGGGCACACACCTCGGCACCGCGGGCGACGTTTTTTTTTGGGGGGGGGAGGTATTGTTTCCAAACACCAAGAGCACAAAAACACCTGACTCCTTAATGCAACCCCTTTCTCGTGTGCATAGAAACCGTCCCTCGGCGCTCAAAAGCAGAATGCACTTTGCCTTGAGAAAAACCCGGGCGGGACCGCTGGAACGGCAGCCCACGCTTCAGGGTCCCACACATCACGCCCCCGTGGACCTCAGCCACCTCTTTGGACCGGTAACGGTAGCTACTCCAAGGGTCCTTTGCTCAAAAGCTATCTTTCCCGTGGCCGGGGCGTGCCGAAAAGCAGGCCTTTGCCCGTCCCCTTGCCAGGGGGAAAAAAGCGGCGTGATTTGAAAAACCTACAGAATAATAGACCTCGGGGAGACACACGCACCTAGGTAACAGGTGGAAGGGGTACCGACCGGGCTAAAGGGACCCCGTGTTTGGTGCTAACCAAACAGCAGTTGCCTCCCTCCTCGGATCCGGTTGCCCCGTGTTTAAAGACAGGTTCAGGATCCTACCGCTTTCACACCCTCAAACCCACCCACTCCCGGCCCGGCCCGCGGCAGCCAACGGCCACTGAGACTCTGCAGGAGCTGCGTTGCTCGGTCTTATTCGCCACCCACCCACCCACCCACCCCGCTTCCCCTTTGCCTGATGTATCCCCGCCCCGCCCGTAGAAGTGACAAAAGACAGAGACCTGTCCAACGAGCACCTTGTTCGGTTGCGGGCCGGTTTGGGTTCCTTCTTCTCCTCTTCCGAGTTATCGGCCACCGACGTGTTCTCGTCGTCTTCCTTATCCTCCCGCTTAATCTCGCTGGTGCCCGACGAGACGCTCGCCCTCCCGAGACCTGCGGTCAAGCCTGCAAGAAGAGTCCAACGTGACCAGCAGATATGAGAGAGAGAGAGAGAGAGAGACCAAGGGGAAGGTCACCAGGAGCGCGTTGTAAGTCTATGGAAGTCCCTGCCACAGGAGGTGGTGATGGCATCTGGCCTGGATGCCTTCAAAAGGGGATTGGACATATTCCTGGAGGAAAAGTCCATCCCGGGTTACAAGCCATGATGGAGATGTGTCCTCTCCAGGCTTAAAACCAGGGTCCTTCAAGGACCAGATGCAGGGGAGTGGTACCAGGAGACAGAGATCTAGTCTGGTGTGCTCCCAAACGCATCAGGTGGGGCCACTGTGAGATACAGGAAGCTGGACTAGATGGGCCTTTGGCCTGATCCAGCAGGGCTCTTCTTATGTTCTTATGAGCAGTGTCACCCCAGGATGCTGCCCAAAACTAAACAAAATTCTTCTCCGGCACGCATAGAACTTTCTGACCAAGACCGGACAAGAGCCGTGGTGTCCCCGCTTTCCTGGACTTTGAGGGAGAACAAAGGAGTTTCTAGACCCCAAGGCTGCCCAGATGCTGTCAGGAACCACGTGTACACCAGATCTTCCAGAATATCAGCAGAAAGGGTCCGGATCGGATTCTCCCATTTGACCGGACGGAACCGCCCTATTCCATGGCAGTGCATCCTTAACCAACCCTCTCTGTTTTCTCCTCCTCCCCGGTCAGCCGCACCCTCCCGAGCGCCCCAGTGGCGAGAAAAACGCCCGACTCCCCCCGCCTTCTTACCGCTGAAGGCGTCCGAAGACTGTCCCCTGTTGAGGTCCGGGAGAGAACCTGTCTGTGCCGGAAGAGCGACATGATTATGGAGGAGGTTGGAGTTGCTGGAGAGGCCATCTTCGCCATGGCTTCCTCCCACCTGCGAGGAGAGAAGGCAAGGAAGGAGCCTCAATCAGAAACCCAATTTCTGCTGAGCCCTTTGAGAAGAAAAAAACCAAGTTACTAGCCCTTAAGAATCAAGGCGGGCAGTCCTATTCCGGGCGGCCGCTGCAGGTGCTCAGCTTAGCCCGTCCATCACAACGGTGCTCCCTCGGCCCCGCTTTCTGGTCTCCCCGGCCCGATCTTCTTACCAGGTTCGAGTGCCGGTTGGCGATGGGCAAGACGGACGCCGGGGGGAAGGACTGGCCCAAGCTGCCCACGGAGCCGCCGTGGCCGGAGGCGGACGCCAGGAGGTCGTGGATCTCCCGGTGGTTCCCTTGGCCGACGGCGTGGCTCCGGAGGACGTGGATGGCCTCGTCCAGATGGTCTTCCATTTTGTTTTGCTGGGGGGGGGAGAGAGAGAGAGAGAAACAGAGACCAGAAGACTTGAAAATGGCATCCCTCCAATCAGATCTCCCCAAACCCTCCACGTTCTAAATCCTCCGATCCCTTTTCGGTTAACCTAAAACTTGTGGGTAGCTCTAAAAAACCCGCCGGCTGGTGGATCTACGTTGGAGAGAGAGCCACCAAAGGACATGAAGAGATAAATCATCGATGCCACACAAAATGCTGCAGGGTAAGGCAAGAAGTAGTTATGGAGAAACAAAGTGTAGTAATATATATATATTTTAAATAAACTAGATTGTCCTTCCTTGCTGACACCTCTCCCCCTAGGAGGGTGGTGGGGGGAGCCTCTCTATTCTCTATGGTTCCTTGCAAATTCTTTCAGTGAAATGGGTGCAAATGACGTTGGATTTTGTGCGTCAAACCGGCCGCGACGAACGAGGGATCCAACACAGAGAAATCTGAAGGTGTGTTCTAAAGAAGGGTCTTCCTTTTAAAAGTTCCCCACGGCTGGTCTCCCTACTTAGACGGGGGGCCAAGCAAAGGATGCCTCGGCTCGAGACGGGTGCCGTCGGGCGCAAGCACAGCCGGGCTGGCCAGGAAGGCCGTTGGCGCCCAACCTGGGGCTTTACGATCTTATTCCTCCTTATCGAGAGGGCACGACGGAAGCAAGGCAGGCGCTTACCAAAGTGTGGAGGGTCCCTTCGTAGCTTGGGGATAACGCCCCCTGCCCGCCGGCCCGGGGCCACTGCGAAGAACCTGAGGCGGAAGAAGCAAAGAGAACATTTGGAGGGTCAGGGTGGTGCAGTGGTTAGCGCCGCTGGAGGGAAACGCTGGGAAGCCCGAGTTCGCATCCCCCTACCGAGCCCTAAAATGAAGGCATTCTCTCCTTGAGTGGATCCACTCGAGGCTCTCTATTCCTCTTTCGTATCATTAACTGCCCCCCTAAGTGTCCAGAGAGATACAGTAGGACACCCCGTATCCACTGATTCATTATCCACTGATTCAGTTATCCACGGTTGGCAGAGGAAAAAAATTTAAACAATTCGGCCGCCACAAAGCAAGCTATTGTCACAAACTGTAGCTGTAAAGAAAGCTACTGTCACAAACAGCAGCCATAAATCAAGCTACTGTCAGGAAACAGCAGTTTGGAGTGGTGGCAGCCAAAGCAGTAGTGTATCAGAGACAGATATCTGTCCAGTCCAAAGCACGGGCCACTGTGAAACAGAAGCTGGACTAGTGCTTTGGCCTGATCCAGCATGGCTCTTCTTATGTTCTTATGCCTTCTCTCTTATCCACGGTTTTCATTATCCACGGTAAGGCCTGGAACCAATCCCCAGCAGATACCGGGGTCCTACTGTATTTCTCAATGTTACAGGGGTAGGAAGAAAACAGAACTTTTCCCAGGTCACCCCCCACCCAAAAAAGCAACAACAAAGGAAGGATTTGGTGGCTCGGGCTGTGAGTTTCTCCCACTCAGATAGACTGCTCCTGGCTGTGGCTGCTCTGCCATAGCACAAGGTGTGTCCCTCCACCCCACCCCACCCCCAAAAACTCAAACGGCTTGCCTGTGATGCCCTGAGGAGATCCCACCGGCGTGGATGGATTAGAAGAGAAATTATTGCTCGAGTGATCCGGTGAGTAGATCTGGAAAGGGGGACAATTAAAGGCCAATTAAAAGGCGAGGCTTGCGGCGGTGGGGCGAGAATCCCCCTTTTCCGGGGAAACAAAACGACGTCGTGCGATGGCCCCGTTCCCTCTAGATTTGGCGTGAGCGGGACTGGGTAACGTCACGACGCAAGCCGCATCGTGGCAGGGCGGCCACTCCCCCGTCCGGAACGCGAGCGGACATCCTTTTTTGTCGTTGCAATAAAAGGCTTACCGAAGCTAAAGCTTTTCCAAGGGCGTCCCCCGAACTGCCAGCGCCGGTCCCTCGGTTACCTGGAGCAGAAAAGAGACGACCCATGAAGGCGCGCTTGCTGGCCTCGGGCGGCAGAGAAAAACCAGGCGGCGTCAGCGAGAACCACCAGCCTGGCTTGGGAAGGGCATCCGCCGTGCACGGAACGAGGGGAAAGTAATTAAGCGTCTTCGCGGCCACAAGACTGGAAAAGACAGCATCTGCCCCCGATAGCAGAAATCCCCAAAAGATTTCCCGAGTTTTAGGGTTGAGTCCCAGGACTCTGAAAATTTAATCTCTCTTGAAACGAAACTGGAAAACGTTGGAAGCCAAATAAGAGGACGCGATAAAGAAAAACATCACCCGTTCCTTCGTTATTCTTACGGAGCCACCGAAACCGGGACGGAAAGATTTATATTGAGCATCTAGACGAGGCGTAGCTTCATCGGGAACGGGTGTACGTTCACAAAGAGCCATCCCGCAAGGAGGTGAAAGGGATGGCTTGTAGGTCCAGGGCCTTTTCGGCAGCTGCCCCCAGGCTATGGAACGCCCTCCCAAAGCGAGACCCGCCGGGCGCCGACATTGATGCCATGTAAAAACCTTCCTGTTCCAGAAGTTTTTAAACTGACGGTTGTGGGTCCCGATGGCGATTTTAGTGTGGCGTTTTAATGTATCGCATTCATGGTATTTAAATGTTTTTTATGGTTGTAATTTTATCGCAACTTTGACGTTTGAATTGTCTGAACTGTTTCTTTGGATTGTGAGCCGCCCCGACACCTTTGGCTAGTGGGCGGCATACAAGCTATATAAATAAAATAAAGAATGAAATAAAAAATAAAATAAAACCGCACAAGCTTTTTAGCACTGCAGAAGGCTGTGTCAGATTTCTTTATTATTTTAAGTGTGGAAGGGGAAAGAACGGAAGCCCCCATCGGGGCTCTAGTTCCCTTCTCTGCCTGCGTCTCCATCCCCGAGACAATTCCAGAGAGGGGAAAATCCAGGATGGAGTGGGGGGGGGGGGCGCGGCGTTACTGGCCGTGTGCCCACCCGTACCCACATTCCACGCCTCTTCCTAGGTATCCCATCGTCCTTTCAATCTTTTGGCTGCCCTGGGGGGCTCAGTCACAGACAGTCCCACTAAAAGAGGTGGGTTGCGAGAAAGAATATATGTTTTTTGAAGGTTTTTATTCGAGACCATCCTATTCCTTGGTGTCACCTCCGGATTGCCAGGATGAGCGGGAAAGGGGGTGGGCGGGGTGGGGTTGCTAATGGGGTGGCGGCGAAGAGGATGGATTAGCGTTCTGCTTTGGGTTTTTAGCTCAAGAAGGCAAAAGGCAACCCACCCACCCACCTTTTCTAGCCATGACCTGAGCCCCTTCCATCCTTTTCTGATCCCGATTACATCTTTCCCCTGTCCAGATGGGGGGGGGGGGCTTCCGGTGTTGCTGTTTCGGCAGGGACCCCCCCCCTGTTTGCACGCACCACGCACCCACTCGCGCACGGACAGGGCGGGGGGGGGGTTAAAAATCGGCAAAGGAACGCGACCCCCACAGCACATGGGTATGAGCGGGTGGGTGGTGGGAAAACCCCCAGAGAGGAGAGATAGTTGTCGTGGGCAAAGAGCGGCGGCGCCCGACCCTCCCGAGGGGGGCCGCCCCCCCGCGAGCATACAAAGTCCTCAGACAGCGGCTTAAAACTAAACAGATCTATTTCTGACAGCCTGGCGCGGATGGGTTTCCGCTGACTCCTTCCCCACCCCGGGGGTGGTGGTGGTGGGATTAACCTACATGTGCGAGAGGGGGAAGGGAGGAGGAGGAGGAGGAGGCCGGAGGAAAACGGACAGGGAGGCACCTGAAATAGAGCGTGTGCGCACGCAGGCAAAAGAGGCAAACAGAGCAGGGAGGAGGGGAAATAAATTAGCATCTGGAAAGCATCGTCCAGAAAACCACCGGGAACTCCAACAGCATCCGGGAGCGGGTTAGGGTTAGGGTTAGGGTTAGGTGCAATTTGGTTTGTTTGCACCGTCTCACCCCAAGGGGAGGGGTGACAGTGGAGGCTTTTTGGCCCCCTTTCCACAACCACCTTGCAAGGTAGACTTGGGGGTGGGGTTCCCCAACAGCCCCGGACAGCCCGGCCGCCCCCTGGGGCTGAGCGATCCCGCACGGACCGAGCGCCATCCGGGGACAGGGAAGAAAGGAAGCCGCCCACCCCAACTGGACAGCCAAGGTGGACACTGACCCATCACGGTCTCCGTCCCGCCGATGGGGGGCGTGTGGCTGGAAACACCGTACTGGGTGGAGGCGGACGAAAACCCGGAGACGGAAGGGAGGCTGCCGTTGACTTCTCCTGGGTGCATCTGGTAATTCTAGAACCGAGGGGGGGGAGAGAGAGAGAGAGAGACAAAGGTGCTAAAACACACACCCGGCAGCCTCCGTGTGGCTATCGTAGGGTGCGCGTCTGAAATCCCCGTCCTCCGATTCCCACCCCACCCCAAGGCATGGGGGAGCCCCCCCACCCCACCCCAACCTCCGGTTACCATCCGTTCGTGCTGGTGGAGACCACTGAAGTTGCCGGGTTGTGGCAGCGGAGAGGAAGAGGTGCCCAGAATCGCCCCGTAATTCGACTGCCCGAGGGTGCCGGAAGAGCTCCACAGATCGGCCGAGTTGGGGAGCCCGTCTGCAAGACACGAACATCCCAGAGGTTGGCGGGGGGGGGGTTGGCGGCTTTGCTTCCCCACCCCACCCCACGCCTGCCTGCCTGCCTGCCTTCCGGTTGGGGGCCCGGCGGCTTGGTTTAGACACGGAGGGACCGTCGCCCGCCTTGGGGGGGACCCGGGGCGGAGGGCAGGGCCTTACAAGGGATGGCACCGGCAGAGGGCAGGGCCTTACAAGGGATGGCACCGGCGGAGGGCAGGGCCTTACAAGGGATGGCACCGGCGGAGGGCAGGGCCTTACAAGGGATGGCACCGGATGGCTGGCAAAGAAAAACACGTTTGGTAGATTTCAGAGGGCGGAGGGGCTGCCAAACGGTGAGAAACCCAAGTAGCAAAATAAAGCAGAGAAGAAAGCAGAGAGAGAGAGAGAGAGAGAGGAGGAGGAGGAGGAGATGTCTTTGCATGCGAGAGGGGATGATAGTAAGTCATTGCCGTCGCCGTTGCAACCCAGCAGGTCACCTGCGTCGGCCCAGGGGACTCACCGGGCATATAAAAGGCTCCTGGATACACCGTGCTGGGAGGCTTGGAGGAGGCGTAGCCGCCCGGTTCCCGGCTGTATTCGTCGCTCGAGTTGGGCGGGTACACCTGTTTAGGAAAGACGGGGAAAGGGGCGACGTCAGAATCAACGAGAACGGCCCGAGAGCGGCCGTTTGCAAACCGATAAGAGAAATTGGTCCTCTTGTCGTCCCCCACGCCGGCTTCGGCGGCAAGCTGGGAAGGTGACGTCTTAATCCAACCCCACCACCACCACCCCGGCTTGAAAACCCACCCGTCTGGGTGCCTGCCAGAAAGGGGGCACAACACGTCCCATCCTCCCCTCCCCGCTGCCTTCGAAACGGCGAAATTGGAGATTCAACATTATTTTTAGACACCCGCCTCCCTCCTGCCTTCAGGAGGTCCTGGGTTCAAGGCTCCCGGCAGCCGGGGAGAAGGAAAGAAATGTCTGGGTCCCCCCCCCCAAGAGGCCCTGGAAAGTGGGCACCGGGCAGATCTCGGGTACGGGAGGGTGCCGGCAGCGGCGGCAGGGACGGTCTTGGCTGCTCTTAAAATGTCCCCCCCCCCCCCGCAGCCGCCCCAGGCTGTGCATCTGTGCAACCCTGTGGGGGAAAGTTCCGTCCTGGGTGCAAAATAAATAAAAAAATTTAAAAAAAATAGTAAAGAAAAAAAGTCGTAAAACATACACACGTGCATGCATGCACACAAAACCTTGCACTGCAGGATACAAAGCAAAAAGAAAAAAAAAGAGTTCAGTCCTGGATGCAAAATAGATAAAAATAAAAATAAATAAAAATAGTAAAGAAAAAAAAGAGAGAGAGAGACTAATTGAAAATATTTGGCTCTGTCGGAGAGGGGGTGGGAACCCCCTCGATTCCTCACGGCTGGGGGAGTTTCAGAATGCCCTTTCTCACACACATGTTGCAAACACACACACACACACACACACACACACACACACACACACACACACACACACACACACACACACACACACACACACACACACACACACGGGGCAGGCAGATGGGTTTCGGGTTGCAGGCGGGCGGTGGTGCGTCGGCATTCTGGCCACGTGCTTCCAAGGTTGCTTTGTATCCCGCAGCGCGAGGTTTTGTGTGTGTGTGTGTGTGTGTGTTTTATGGCTTTTGGGGCAATGGGGAGGGGGTAGGGAGAGCAGAAGCAATAAATAAAGTCTTTTTAAAAAACCAACACATGCATAGGCCTGAATGAGAGGAGGCGGGGTATGTGGTGATTTCCAAGCTGCCTTCTGAAACCTCCCTTCCCCTTTGCATTTGTGTGTGTGTGTGTGTGTGTGTGTGTGTGTGTGTGTGTGTGTGTAGACAGGAGAGAGATGTGCACTGGAGCAAAAAGTGCGTTTGTGTGCAAATGTGTGTAATAGGGAAGAATAGGGGGCTTGGTGTGTGTGTGTGTGTGTGTGTGCGTGCGTGCGTGCGCGCATCTGTGGGTGTATGAGTGCGAGTGTGTGTATTGGTGGGTGTGGGTGTGGGTGTAGACAGGAGAGAGATGTGCACTGGAGCAAAAAGTGCGTTTGTATGCAAATGTGTGTAATAGGGAAGAATAGGGGGCTTGGTGTGTGTGTGTGTGTTTGTGTGTTGTGTGTGTGTGTGTGTGTCGGTGGGTCGGAGGAAGCGGTGGGGGAGAACCCAGAGAAGCAGAGCGGGGTGGGTCGGGGTGGGGGGGAATGAAGCTGGCTACAAAGAATTAAAAAAAAATCCCAGCAAATTGCCTTTTCCTATAATTTGATTAAATAGCAGGAGCCGGGGGTGGGGGGGGGGAGGAGAAGGAGGGAGGGAGGGAGGGAAGGGGGGGAGGCCGGGGCCGGAGCGAACGCACGAATAATAGCCCCTCGCCATCTGCCAGCGCTTGGCGCCCGGCCAGCTCCTCCAGGCAGCTGCGTGCGGTGATGCCGAGGGAGGGGTGGCGGGAGGAAGGGAGGGCCAAGAGAGAGGGTGGGTGGGGGTGGGGGGGTTGGCGGAGTGGGGTGGGGGGGTGCGACGGACGGGGAAGGGGGGCTGCCAGGAGACACACACACAGAGAGAGAGAGAGAGAGAGAGAGAGAGAGAGAGAGAGACCAGGAATGAGCAGCTTTTGCAAGATTTTTTTTAATGGGGGGGCGGGCATGGAGAATTATACACACACACACACACACACACTTGCAAAAAGAAGCCTCAGTGGCCGACACCCCCCCCCGGTATTCCCCTCCCCTCGAAGGGTTAATTCCCCGTAGCCCTACTCCCCCCCTCTCTGCTCTGCAATGCATGCTAAAAAATGTGTCTCCCCCTTTTTTTGCAAAAAAAAAAAAAAATAGATACCGGTGGTGCCACTTTTATCATCCCAAGGCTGTCCCGTTCACCCAGAGCCGTCCACCTTCAGAAGGCAACCGGGTGGGGTGGGGTGGGGTCGGGGTGCGTGGGGGGTGGGTGGGCAAAAATTTAAAAAATAAGTAATAAAATTAGGCGTCACGTTCCCGGGGGGGGGGGAGAGCCCCGGGGGAGGGGGACCGGCAAAAAAATTAATTACTAAAATTAATAATAATAATAATAATAATAATAATAATAATAATAATAATAATAATAATAATAATAATAATAATAATAATAATAATCCAGTGTAGTCAGCTGTGTGGTTAATAATAATAATAATAATAATAATAATAATAATAATAATAATAATAATAATAATAATAATAATAATAATAATAATAATAAGCAAGCCTGGTTTGGAAACCTTGCATAAAAGAGCCACCAAACCTGTGCCAAAAGCCGAATTTTTCATTCACGGATCCAACCTGACTCACTCTCTGGCATCCTCAACCCACCTCTGCCCCGTGGCAAGGGTGGAAACGGGCACCAGAATCACCCCTTGTTATTATGTGCCAATTTAAAAGGAGGGAGGCTTAAACCGAAAACTTAAAGAGGAGACAGAGAGAGAGAGAAAAAACAACGCATAAACTCAGTGTTGTTATGACCCCAGCTTGAGTCAACGCGAATTTTCCGGGGTTAAACGAGGTTCCGTCCAAGTTCGTTTCGAAGGATGCAAAGGAGAATTGAAAAACTTTTGTGTGAACCGCCCAGAGTTCCCTTTGGGAAATGGCAGCGGTATATACATGCAAAAATAAATAAATAAATAAATAAAAACGGGACCGGGGGGGCGGACCCCAGACCCATCTGGCCGGTTCGCAAGCCACCCCGATCGAGGCGAAACGAAAACGGAACATCCAGAAGGAACTCCTGGATGTCAAAAACGCCAGCCTTCTCCCTGGAGCATCGCGTCATTACCACGCTTCCTGTTGTTTCAAATGGGAATGGCGAATCCTGAAATTTCATTATCCCCCCCGGAAGAAGAAGAGGAAGGAAAAAACCAACAACCAACAGAGAGAGCTAGACCGATGCTGGCAATGAAACAGAACGCTCCCTGCTTGTCCGTGGAGGCCACGAAATCAGATCGGGGGAGGGGGGGGGAATGTACAATTGCAAATAAATCCATATATATGGATTTTTTTTTTTGGCAATTCGCTCCACCTTCGGTCCTAGCCAGCCTTCTATTTTTTTTTGGCGGGGGGATCTTGAGCAGCCAAGCGATGAGGCAAAGGCGGAAAGGAAGAGACACGAAGCCACAGGAAACGGGAGGAAAAAAAACGAGAGAGAGAGAGAGAGAGAGAGAGAGAGAGAGAGAGAGAGAGAGAGAGAGAGAGAGAGAAACCACTTTGTGCAAAGCAAAAAAAATGTTTTTAAAAAACGGAAAAGACGAACTCCATCCAAAAGACGAGCCCCCATCCAGGGGGAGAAACTGCGTGTCGACGCGCAAGCAGGCAGCAAGTTGGATGCACTGGGGATTGGCGGCGGCGGCGGGGGTGTGTGTGTCCCTCCAATTTTTTCTGGCATTTTTCTGGAGGGAATTCTCCCCCCCCCCCAAAAAAAAAATTATAGGAAACACTAAATCAAGACCTAGCACCGGCCTCCCTCCTTCCTTCCCCGCTGCTGCCGTCCTGGATTTTACGCACCCACCCCCGCCGGCCAAAAAACGTTCAAAAAAACAAAATAAAAACCAAGAAGCCAGAGAGAAACACCACCACCACCTCTTGCCAGGCGGTACAGGCTGAGATCATTTCCTGCCCGGGGCCCAGCTGCTCACCTGGAGAAGGAGATGGAGTTATGGGGGTGGCAGAGTGCCGTGTAATTTGTAATCCCCCCCCCGTGGAATTAAAACCCAGTTCTACCGCCGTGTTAACGTGTCATCCCATCCAGGGTGCCCGAATCCCAGCCAAAACGCACCGGGAGCCCCCGTGGTGATGGGCCCTCGTCCTTTTGATTATTTTATCTGCAACCCCCCCAAAAAAAGACCCAAACACCCCATCTTTCCCCCCTTGCTTGGGGAATAGCGGCTTTTTTCGCGCCACCCCTCCAGCACCGGAAACCGACAAGCGAAAGCAAAATCGGAGGTAAATGTCCAGCCATTTCCTGTTTGGAGCGGCCTTCCAAAGAGAGGCAGACACCTCTGTTTTAACGCTTCGATCCTGTTTTTCTCCTTCACCAAAACAAAGAAATCAAGCCGTAACCCACGTGGTTCACCAGAGAAAGAATAGACAATGAGAGGAAACGCAAGCCCACAAATGGATCAGGGCGCCGGGCCACGCAATCCACCCGGAGGTACGGCAGGACTTAACTTTCCCCCCTCCTCCCCACACACACACAAAAGGAAAATATTCCTAAATCCAGCTGAGACCTAAGTTCAAAAGAGAAGCGGAAGACTCAACCTTAAGCAAAGCTACAAAAAGGAGCACCTGGTGGGATTTGGCAACCCTTAAAAGAGCAAAACAAGAGACGGGGTCAGACTAGACAGCCTCGCAGTCCCTCCCACCCGATCTCTCCCTCCTTGTTATCAGGATCCCCGAGGCTGCCCTTGCCCACTGCGCCAGCCCTCAGCCAATAGGAACGCAGACATTCCGTGACATCACAGCAGCCTGGCCAATGAGATGAGCCCACCACCAAAAAGAAGACCGAGTCAAGGAACCAACCTCCTGAATTTTCCTAAGCCCTGGCACCGATGGATGACAAAAGAAGCCAGCTTACCGAAGAAGGGAGTCCCGGAGGCACCTTCCGAACTTTCTTCGGCTGTCCATCTGAACGGGAAAAGGAAATCGAGAAATATATATATATATATATATACATATATATGATGCCAGTGAAAGATTTAACTAATCTGCAGTAGCTAAAATCCAGGAACGGGCAGGCACCGGGCATACACAACCAGCTTAGTGTTGCCTTCCACCTCCGCCTAACCCTAAGCATGATCAGCATATAGAAAACGGAGATTGTTTTCCCCAGAAGGGTGAGGACGCAGGGGCCACCACGCTTAAGGACCTGCTCCAAAGGACGGCCACGAGCCAGAAGCACGTGGCCAAAGGTGGTGGCCTCCACGGGGAAAATGGACCTAGCAAGCCGGGGAGGGGGGTGCGCTTCCCAGGTAACATGGCTGCACACATCGGAACCGGGGCGGCACGTTAAGAGTGAGGAGGGCCAACGCTCCCTTCTCTTTGTAGTGTTGGAAGGAAGGAAGGAAGGAAGGAAGGAAGGAAGGAAGGAAGGAAGGAAGGAAGGAAAGCTGATAGTGGGCAGAAGAAAGAAATGGAAGAAAGAAATGAATTGAGGGAAGGAAGGAAGGAAGGAAGGAAGGAAGGAATAGTATATAGAATATAGTGGACAGAAGAAAGAAAGAAAGAAAGAAAGAAAGAAAAGCTGATAGTGGACAGAAGATAGAAATGGAAGAAGAAAAAGAAGGAGAAGGAAGGAAGGGAGGGAGGGAGGGAGGAAGGAAGAAAGAAAGAAAGAAAGAAAGAAAGAAAGAAAGAAAGAAAGAAAGAAAGAAAGAAAGAAAGAAAGAAAGAAAGAAAGAAAGAAAGAAAGAAAGAAAGAAAGAAAGAAAGAAAGAAAGAAAGAAAGAAAAGCCACATGGCAGGCTTTTCCAACAGGTCTCCATTCTTGGCATTCCTGACCCTCAATGGAAGCCAGATGTCTGGTTTCCGAGCACAGCTTCCTGCTCAAGGCAAAAGCGAGGGGGTGGGAGAGAGGTCCCACCTCCGCTCCATCCCATCATAAGCCAGGAGCGTGCGTCCGTGCGGGGAGGACTGCCCAAGAGTTGGGAAGCAGTAGATGCTGGGGAGCTGTCCTGTCCACCCTCCCGTCCCCCGTCCCCCGGGTTTGCACGGAGACCCCTTTGCCCGATGGGGCCACGGAATGGGGGCGTGAAGTTGTTGTAGTTTTTCCTTTGGACGGAGTAGAAGTGAAACGTTGCACACAAACGAGCAGGGTGGGTGGGATTTACTCGCCACCCAGGTCTCGGGAAAGAGGAGAAATGGGTTCCTCAACAAGCCGACGATTCGGAGGGGAGCAGAAGAGGCTTTCATAAATAAATAAATAAATAAATAAATAAATAAATAAATAAATAAATAAATAAATAAATAGCCACTCCCCTCTAAACAAAAACCACCCGTCTCTCTACTGCGCCCACTCTCGGGCGGAGGGGGTCCAGCTCTCGACCTCGGTGTTCCTCTTCTCTAAAATGGGCCCCCAGCCTCCTTGGCCAAGCGGGGACCTCCATCGCAACACAATCACTAACACCTATTCTCTGGCATAGGACAAAGTTTCCTCTTTCCCACAACTTTGGAACCCTAGTCTCCCTCACTCTATACCCCAGAGCACAGAGAGAACTCCTCGTTTCCTGAGCTCCTTGCCCTCTGAAGATGCCGACCACAGCGTCGTAGGGCCCAAGCGGGGGAGGGGGGGTGCCCCACGGCCAAGAGGGAAGCCCCCCGGCCCGGCCTTCCCGATCCGGTCGGTTTCGATCCAAGGTGTTGGCCTGTTTGATTGGCGTTGCTCCCCCTCGTCCCGAGAGGCGACACAACCAGGGGGCCGATCTCTCCCCACCCACCCACCCATGGCCCTTCAGTGGGGTTCACCTACCGATGTTGCTTTCGGCCCCTCTGCGGCGAGGGTTGTTGGCGTACGGGTAGTACTGCGATCCGCCCTTCACCCCCGTCGGCGACAGGGCGCTCGGGCTCGAAATGGCCATCTCGCCCGGCAGGAAACCCGACTGGAGGAGAAAAAGGTGGACAGGAAAGGCAGGGGGAGGTGGGGGGGGGACAGGGCGTGTGGGTACGGAGTCCAAAGTCATATCTATTGTTTACTAGTTCTAGTGTTTTTATTTATGCTTATCTGTTCTATTGTATTTTACTGTTTATGGCTTGATTTCTGTTCCGTTTGCAAACCGCCCAGAGTAGCCACGTAGCTAGATGGAGCGGTATATAAATTTAATAAATAAATAAATGAAATGAAATAAGTATCTGACTCATTCAAAGGAAAAGAAAAACGACTCCAGTCCGATTTGACAGCGAGTCCCACGGCCTTAGCCCCCCCCCCCCCGCCAGTGCTCTTTTCGAAATTGGGGGGTTCTGCGGTCCTCCCCGGTACACCTGATCTAGTCTCATCCTCCCGGTACGGATGGGAACCTGCCACAACACCTGCAGAGATGTTTTTATGTCTGCCAGAAGTATGATCCCCCCACACACACACTATTCCCCAGTTGGTTGGTTTTCAGCACCAGCCACCACCCCCAGCACCTGCCCAACGTCCGGGCCGGCTCTTCCGCGAGACGGCAACCGGAGGCTTCCGGCCCGTCGACACTCCGACAACGACATCTCACGGGCAAATCAACGCCGCCGCTTACCTGAGTGAGAGGCGGCAAGCCCGTTTCTCTGCTGAAGGCGTACCCCCCTCGTTCGGTGCCTTTTCCTAGAGAAGGGAGAAAAATCCAGAAGCGTTGTTGAGGGTCTCGGTGTGGGGAAGAACACAAGCCACGCAGAGCAGGGTCACCGGGAATACGTCCCGGGACCTTCCCTGGAGATCTTATAACGCTCATCCGTTTCGCTTCTTTGGGAAAATCTCCAAGAGGCAAAATCAAATCAAATTAAAAAAAAAATTTTGCATCAAAGTTTGCAGGGCATCCCTATGCATTTCTGGACAGTGTGGGAGGGGGCGGAAAAACCACGCAGCCCTGTGCACGCAACTGATTGCAAGTCACGGGTTTGTTTGACCGCTAAATGTCCAATCTAATCCGGTCGAGACTTGCAGACCCACAAGGCTCTTCTCCACAGGGCTGGGCATGGTGGAGTCTGGGATATGGGCGGGGGGGGGGGAAGAGAGGAGAGAAACATCCCGAACTCATTGTGACCAGACAGCATTCAACGCAACACCCCAAAGCCCGCCTGCAAATCCAGCAGTTGGGGGTGCCGACCCTTTTGGTTTCGCCTCAAGCCATCCTTGTGAAAGGCAAGGCTGGGCCAACAGTCCAGAAAAAAACTCAAAACAATTTGCCTGCCTACCTTTCAATCAGTGTTGGTGAGCCTTTGACTCTCCAGATGTTTTGGACCATAACTCCCAGAATTCCGAGCCTAGGCGGCCACTGGCAAAGAACTGCGGGAGCTGTGGTCCCAAACATCTGGAGCGCCGAAGGTTCGCCGGCGCCAGGCATGTCCAAACCTCGGCCCTCCAGATGTTTTGGACCACAACTCCCACAGTCCTTTGCCACGGGCAATGCAGGCTTGGAATTCTGGGAGTTGCAGTCCAAAACATCAAGAGGGACACCGTTTGGACCCGCCTGGTTTAGACAGTCAGCGGCCCAACAGCAAGTACCAGCAATAAGACAAACATTGACGTCCGTTTCATAATATTTGAGGATGCACAGTGTTGGTGTTTCTATTCCGGAAAGGGGTTTTGCACCTCTTGGGAGCTGGAACTAAATTACTTTTCAAAAAGTAATTACTTTTTTAAAAGCCAGAACTAATTACTTTTAAAAGCTCAGGAAGAGGAAGAGGCCGGTGGAAACCCGGCAGGGCTCTTCTACCGTGGCTCTCTCGAGCGGCTTAGCTGCTGCTAAGTAAAGGGTGAGGTCAAAGAGTTGTCAAGCAAAATCTTTTAACTGACCTAATTTCCCACTCTCCCTCCCCACCTCCTCCCCACCTCCCCTATCAAAAGATATTTGGTGGGGGGGTAAGTTTGCGATCTGAGCAGTTTCCCTTCCACCCCTCCTTTTGCTACCCTGCAAAAAATATCAGCCAGGCTTCGTTCGCTCCAGTGGAAATCCAACAACATACATCATGGCCGCATCCTTTTGTTCCCCTTTTGTTGTGTATTATTTGATTTGATTGTGTAGGGGTTTTTAATAGTTTATGTTGCTCTGTTTGTAATCCGACCAGAGTTCCCTTGGGAAAATCAGCGCAGTATATACACTTAAAAGTGAATGAATGAATGAATGAATGAATGAATAAACAAATAAATAAGAAGCCCATTGTTGTATTTCAGGTCAGGTCTCGTGCCCGCCGTGGGACTCGCCCTGTGACCAGAAATACCAGCTCTGACTTCGTTGCTCGTGCCGAATCGCCTCTGGGACGTACGCTGTTGGGACTTAAAATATTTAACCTGCCTTCCAGCTATCCTGGCTTAATGGTGTATATATCATGGTGCTGATGGGAAAGAACGGGGGGAAAAAGATCGCGGTGAAGAGAAAAGACAAAACCGCAGTTTAAGGAAGAGGGGAAATTGCGGTTGAAAGGAATTGAGGAAAGCCGCAGCGATAACAGAAGAGGAACTAGCAGGGATACAAAGAGCCTGGTTACAGGGACTACAAAACCCATGGGTTAACGCGCTCCGCCTGCCTCCTCCAGCCTCCGAGGTAAGACCGACATTTCATAGATCCAATCATTCTATTAGGCACACCGTTTCTGGTCTGAGGGTGTGGGACGGAAGAGGGGGAAGAGATAAACCCGAAGATTAAAAGGAGTGTCTGCTGGTGGGGAGGGGGGGGGGTGAAGGGAAGGGGGGGATGTCTGTGAGAAAGCAGAGCACCCTGAACCGATTAAAATCATTGTCCAAGAAGCTTGCCGGTCACAATGCGGTCCAGATTAGCCAGCTCGCGCCTGAAAAGAAGTTAATTGCTAGAAATAATTACTTGAAAGAGATCGGCGCGGGGCTTCCCGGTTTCCCGACAGGGGTAAAACAAGGCCCGTAAACCGTACCAAGGTCTCCCGCAATTGATTCGCAAATATTCCTCGCGCAGACGAGGATCGGGGAAGAGGCGAGCGGGCCAGCTTCAAACGCCACGGGCACCCTGTTTGCGGGGGGCATTCTATGACACCGGGCACAAACTCCCCCGCCCTGGGCATCCTGCCGTCAACGCTCGTCTCTTGGTCAGACCATTTCCCCCCATGCTCAGCTCTGTGAAGGATTCGCCCGGGTTCAGGAACCGGAAAAACAGCATCATCCGGAAACAAGGGCATTCCACATGGGATCAACCCGAACGTGCCGATGTCGTGCCGCTTTTGCGTCACTTTCAAGCGTTCTCAAAACCGTTTAAGGGCCACTGAGAGGGCTTCTTGTTTTCCGGGAATGCTTCCCCCCCCCTCCCGGCGCTTCTTTCTTTCCGGGAATACCCTTGGCGTTCAAAAGGAGCTTGGCCTGGGCAAAAAACTCCCCCTCCTGCAGACCCGTCCAGACGCCTAAGCCTTGCACCCCGGTCGACACATGCCGGGGAAGGGAAAAGAAGAGAAGGTACACTTACCAACGATCCCGGAGCCGAGGAATGGGGGCGAAGGTATGCTATTATGGGATGGCAGGTCCCGGTGCTCGCCGTAGTGTGCGCCTTCCCCGTAGCCCTGCTAAACAGCAAAACAAAACAAAAACGCCGGCACTTAACACACCCGAGGCTTGTGTGGGTCTCGGATCTCTGCAGAGACACCGTTAACACCTCGGGTCATCGAAGGCAGGTTCATATGGCCTTGAAAGGGGTGGCCCCAACCAGGCGAGCCCTAGATGGGCCTTTCCGCCTCGCCCTACCCGGAAAGCCCCACCGGTTGCGGAAAGCCGCTCTGGAATACAGGCACGCCGAGACGTCAGCTCTCCGGCGATCTTACCCTGACTTGGTCAAACGTCGAGTTGTTCTGATCTCCGGTCGTCCAGGAACCCGAAGCCGTCCGTTCGTCTAAACCTGCTGGAGAGGGACGGGACAGGGTGGGGAGATGATTTTAAAAAAATAGTCAAGGAAATTAAGATTACTTTGATCTGGCATGCTTTTGAAAGAGGGATGCGAGCTCTCCCTGCCACAAACAGAACCGATATTTGGACGCGATGGCCCCGGTTGGTGCCGGCCGTTTTCCATTGGAGCCAGTTTTCCAACACCGGCTTCAAAGGATTGAAAGGAAACAAAACCACAAACAGAACTTCAAAGATCTCCTCTCCAAATAATGAGCAGTATACATGATTCTTGCGACATCCGAAAAGCTTCACCTATTAATTACGGCGTGCATTTTTTTTCATAACTGGCCTCTTAGAGGGGGCAGGGTCCACACAAGCCCAGGTTGTAATAAACCCGCCCGGCTTCGATCCGGCAGTGCTTGGGAAAAGGGGGGGGGACGGACACTGTAGGAAAAGAGGAAGGCCAAATATGAGATGAACCCACCCACGAAGGAAGCCACAGCTGTGAGTTTGCAAGACCTGCGAAACACAGGCCCTTTCAGAGCGCTCAACGGCATCGCCATGAATCGGAAGCGGTTTGCTGGTATGTAAAAAGCGTCCGCCGGAGTCAGCCTCCTGAATTTAACAGGATTTACATCCACATCAACATATATGTTCACCTGACTCAATAGGCCTACTTGAGCAGGAAAACAAACACGCACAAAATAAATTCGTCTTGGGTTTGCTCCGTTGTCTCTGGACTCATCTCTTCATCTCTGCCACGTAGGAATGGAGAGGTTTGGATTCCAAACGACCCAAAAATCTGCCTGTCTCGTTCCCGGTGTCGCTTTCTTACCAAACCCTCGCTGCCTGCTCCCCTCCCTTCCCGATGCCGATCCTGCGCTTTTGCATCCAGCAGCAGGAGGCCGGCTTGACAGCTACTGCCGCCGCCGCCGGGGTCGCCCGAGAAGGTGGGGAGGCTGTTTCTCCAAAGAGTCAACCCACCCACCCCATGGTTGACATTCGCCCCTCTTGAGTTCCAAAAGACACCCGCGCTTTCTCGAGGCTTCGAAGCAAATGTTCTTCATTTGGGGCACAGGTTGTTAAGGGGGGGAAAGGACGGGCAATTCAACTGCCCAAACCATGCAGACGAAAACTTCCTCCCACCCATTTCGGGAGGTACATTTCTAAATTTTAAACCCACGTTAAAAGAAGAGAACTCCCACACCACGGTCCCCTCGCTGAAGCAGCTTCGGTAAACCCCCGGGCTCACCTAGGACGCCCTTCTACGCACCTCATTGTGTGCACAATTTTGATATTTATTTATTTATTTGCAGGGGGGGCGGGGGGGGTTGCTGATTATTATGGGCGACACACCCTCCCTGCCTCTCTCTCTCTCTCCCCTCCCCTCCCCGTTCATTTAGGCAGAAACTTCTTTCAAAATTGCACGCTTCCCCCCTCCCCCGGTCCAAAAAAGCCTTTTGTGTTAATCATTTCCCGGGAGAATTGGTGTTTAATTGCTGCCTAATTTGCATAATTATGCATATTAATCTCCACACCTCATGCATATTCATGGCACTCATTTAGATTTTGTTTCCTAATCAAAAAAAAATTTTTTTTGCCTTTTGCACGCACGCACGCACCCACACCAACCCCATCTCCAATGCGATTACTTGGCGAAATCTCGGGTGGTGGAAGACGCCGCAATGGCAGCACGGAAAGGGGGATGCTACCAACCCGTTCCTCCCGACGAGAAGCAATTTTGCTTTGCTAAGGTGTATTTTTAATCCTCCCCTTTCATCTTTGACCCCCTCCTTCCAGAAAAACAACAACAACAACCCACCTCATTTGCATTTTCTGAAGAAACAAAATACGAGGGGGAGGGAGGGATGAAAAAAACGTGAGCAGAAAATCAGAAAGGCGACAAAGCTTACACTTTAAGGGAGCGTTTGCAGCTGATCGGGAGGTTTTCCCGATTTTTGGGGGGGGGGTTCCTTTCGGGGAGAAAAGCAGGACAGAAAGATTCGAATCACTCAAACAAACGAGATACACAATGGAATCCACGCAGCTGCCAGGGAAAAAGGTCTCTGCCCGGACAAGACTGCAGACGGAAAGGGAAGGAAGGTGAGAGGTGGCGGCTGCAGCCAGGACGCTCTGCGGGACACCGAAGCCGTGCTGTTTTAAAACACATTATTCTAACGCACCGTTTGGGCCCAAAGGCAGGATTCTGTCCATAAGCTCCGTTCTAAGAAGGAAGCCGGAAACCTCCCGACTTTGGAGCAGAATGTGAAAGGAAACCAAGCCGGAGAGAATGCCAGATTTGGGACGGGCCACGAGATTTAGGGCACCACAGAAAGGTGCCAAACCGGGCCAGCATTCCAAACGTGTGCCTGCTTGCCGTCGCCTCCTCCCACACTACAAAACCCAGGATCCCCTAGGATGGATACAGAGGGATGGAGCTCTGCTAACACACTTGGGGTTCTCAAGCGGTTCCTCCCACCCTCCAAGGCTCCCCATGCAACCCAGTCAGGCCGAGACGACCTCCGTCTCGACCTCGCTTAATCCCGATTTCTAACTCCCCTTCCACTGGGATCTCCTCTTCCTTTGGCTGAACAACCCCCCCTGCGAGGTAGATCAGGCCAGGACAGAACGGCAGCGTCCCCCAGCCACAACCTGACCCTGCCGTCCACCGGCAAGCTTGACGCAACGCCATGACGCAACCAAGGGCTTAGACCGGCAGGCACGCCCAAGCGCTCTCCAAACCCCGGCCGGCCACGATCCTCCCTCGCCAAGCCGTTGTACACAAACCAGAAAAGGTGGGAAAGAGCAAAAGTCCCGCTGGAGGCTACCCGCTCCGTGAATGGGTGCCTAAATCACAAACCCAAGAGAGGACACCATCGCAAAACCAAACTGCCGCGCGGTGCCGGGACTTCAAAACGCACGCAAAAGCTCATCTATCCCGTCGGGGGGAAAATATATAGCATTTCTGCCTCCCTTCCTGGCTCGCCCACCCCTGTTCCATTAATGGAGTTATTAAAATAGGGTGGCGTGGAGTGCGTGTGGGGGGGGGGAGAAAGGGGGAGGATAGCAACCCCACAAATTAATTATGCATTTTAATACCCCTCACCATGAATATTCATCGAGCCTTCCGATGCTCCTGTTCTAATTAAAACGTACTAATAGTATGAGATGGATCTGTCAGAGAGGGGAACGCACGCAGCGTTCGCATCCCCCAGTCTCTGCGATTTTTTGGTCGGTGTCCCCCCCACACACACACAATGCCGGGAGGTGCCAGGGGATAGCCGGTTCGGTCCAGGTTCGACACAAACCGCCTTCCGGGGCTGTGCGACTAAGAGATAACACCCCCCGTAAACAAAGAAAAGCTTGATGCGGTGCCCACAAAACCCGCATTTCGCTCAGCTCCGCTAGGAACTGGGTTGCTTTGACCTGACCCTGCCCCATTTAGGATACTCTGGCGCTGGGGAACTACCCTCCCCATCATCCCCCTGGCCAGCCGTCTCCCTCTAAAAGAGAGAAAAGCAGGGTGCAAATTGAGGGCGGGCAAAACGGTTCACCAGAACAGGCCCGTAATACCGCCTCCAACCATGGGTCCCCGGTGGCGCCCTAGAGCAGACCCAATCCATTCATGGCATTTAATTCACTAATTGTTCCCAGTCTTCCTGGCCAGCCAAATAAATAAATAAATAAATAAATAAATAAATAAATAAAGCAGACAGGTGTAAAGGCTGCCATGAGGCAGATAAGTAGCCGGCTGGAAGGAGAACCAAGCTATGCAAATTCTTTAAAAGTGCAGGATGGGGGAAAGGGGCAGACCTCATCCCTCCCTCCTCCATTTTAAGCATGCATTAAGGGCCCTTTCATGCAGGCCGTATACTGGCTCCACTGCAATGGGCTGCCATACTTCACCTGGCCACTTGGTGGCACCAAGGGAACCCTGGCGCTTCCCTCCCCACCAACTCTAGAGCGCCACGGGAGACCCATGGCCAGAGGTGGTATTGCAGGAGCAATAATTCTATGTTACAAAATCTATTATTTTTAAAAAATCATTCAATCCAGCTTTCACGCTTTACGGAACAGATTGCCCAGTATTTCACCACGGTTTATAGGCTGAATAACGCCCCCTGCCTGGGCCGAGCCAGGATGGTGGTGGGTGGGGGACCCCTACCTTGTAAAATGCCCCGTGCAGAACAGGAGCTGTTACAGGGAAGGCGGCCTCTCTAGGCAGAGCTTTTCTGCTCCGGAGGACTGGATGCGGTGTTCTGGGACGCAGAATCGTCTGGTTTCGGTCCTCCCAGGCACCAAGTTTGGGGCCAGAAGGGGCTTCCCCTCGGAGCATCTCCATCACCTTGGGAGATGATGGAGGTTATGAGCATCTCCCTAAGGGGGGGAACCACCTGCAAGGTGCTTTGTGGGAGACCATTATCAGCATTTCCATGCAGGCCATGGACAAAACCCTGTTTCCAGGAGGAGGAGGAGGAGGAGGAGGAGGAGGAGAAGGAGAAGAAGAAGAAGAAGGAGAAGGAGAAGGAGAAGAAGAAGAAGAAGAAGAAGAAGAAGAAGAAGAAGAAGAAGAAGAAGAAGAAGAGGAGGAGGAGGAGGAGGAGGAGGAGGTGGGGGTGGTGAGAAGATGCCAGCAAGGGGCACGGTTTTGCATGACCCAACCCGGGAATCGAGAAACAGGGACCTCCGCCTTTCCCAGGGGAGGGCGAATAAGGAGAAGACGCCAAGGGAGGAAGAGAGGGGGGGAAAACCCACCGAGGAGGGGAGAGACGACATAAATTTGGTGCCCCAAAGGCTTCCCGGCAGCTGTGAAAACAAGTGGGGGAAAGCAAACAAAAGACACCAAAAGGAGCCCTGCGTCAAAGCCAGTGGGGTGGGGGGGAGCATTTACACACACACACACACACACACACACACACACACACACACACACACACACACACACACACACACACGTCATCTCTTTGTAGAGGCAGGCAGAGACTGCCCCTAAGAAGCCCTGCATGTGAGTGGCTTTGGCCCAGCAGAGCTTACGGGATGGGGAAGATTACGTTCACATGGATGTACTAGATTTCTCTCTCTAAACGGCATTTGTCAGATTTTTTTTGGGGGGGGGGAGCAGCCGGAAGGCAAATTGGCGAGACCGGGAGGAGGAGAAGCGCTCCACCTCAGAGCTTCTTGTAGCACATCATTCCTACACACGGGCGATCCTCACTTTGCGCACTGCCCTTTAGCCATCTCCCCGGCTATGAAAATAAGATTTTTTCCCCTCTGGGTTTTTCCCGGAGCGCTAAGAAAAGTTCTACTACAGGAAAGGGCTTGGTGGCACTTTGCACAAGCCAAGCCTGCCACTGCTTCTCGCCACCCACCTGTCCCGAAGGACACGGACGGACAGCCGGCCCCAAAAGCCGATGCCGAACAGAACGGGTTGGCCATCACGGTGCGCCACGTTAGTTTACATTGGTTCTTGGCCAGCGACAGGAGACCCGCCACCGCCGCCATGTTCGGTTCAAGGGGGATCTGGTTAAGCCTGACGGGGCGGCAACGCTGGGGAGAGCGGAAAGGAGCAGCAGGGAAAGAGGAAGAGCGGGATGCGCGATGGAGTGACTCACTCAAGGAAAAACCCGGGGCCGTTCCTAGGGGGGGCCATAACGAAGACGTGGCCCAAAGGCACGTGACAGCAACAAAAGAATGCACTCATGGCTGCCTCTCATCCGAAGAAAACCTCACCAGGACCTTGGGAAAGAGGTGCCCGTGTGCTGAATATCCCGGACTATTAGGACTCCGAAGAACTGGGTTTGAATCCCTGCTCGGCCACCAAGCTCGGGGAGCGGGCAACCCCGTCCCTGTGCCTCCTTCCGCCGGCCGACCTCCCGAGGTTGTCGCTTAAACAAGACAGGAGGGAGAGCCCTGCGCGGCCCGTCGGTAGCCCGCAACAGAAAGCCAGCCAATCAACCCGCTGAATAAAGGTTATAAATATTAGAAACGAGGAGGGCGGGGACCGGGTTCCCGACTCCCCAAAAGGCGGCCCTTGGGAAGGGCCATTCGACCGAGAAGGATTTCCCGAGGAGGGAACGTGAATAAAAGTGGCGGGGAAGCCGTGCCGTGGCAATCCGGGGCAGGCGACCCAACAGCCAGCGCTGAGAGCTTCACTTCGAACCCTGCGAGGGCCTCCGTCTCCTTGCCTGCGCCGCTGCTGCCACACACACACACCCCACAACCCCCACCCCACCCGGGGTAGTGTTTCCTAAACAAAGTCTTCCTTCGCCGCCACCTGCCTCTTGAGGACAAGGGGGGGTGGGAATTAAAATAAAACAAGAAACAGAGAGAGAGAGACAGAAGAAACTGTGGGACCGTTTCCTTTCCCCGGACTTCCCTTTGTTCCAAGCTGTTTTGTCCACGGACTGCCGCCCCCTTACCCACACACGCCCGATGCCACAACAGAGAGGGGAAAGGGTCACTTTTTTAAAAACAAGACAAGGCTGCACCCCCCACTCCGCGGCCCCCCCACAACTCCCTCGGGTGCGTTTGCACGACACGGACGTCGCCGCAGGCCCCTGGGCCCCAGCCGGCGGCCGGATCCTGGCAAGGGACCGGCAGGCCAGCCATGAACGGCCTTGGGGTGGGGTGCAGGGACTCCAAATCCCATTATCCCCTCTGAGGCAGAGCTCTAAGCCGGGTATGCTAAGGGGCGGGGGCGGGGCGGCGCCTGGCTAGCCAATCGTCTCGTCGATCTGCCGCCCGGAGGGAAAAACTGTTCCGTCGATATTACGAGGAGGGACGTCAACAACCACCCTTCAAGGTAGGCCCAAGGGAATCTCAAGACCTATCAAGCTTCAAGGCAGAGAATCAATCACTTGTTGCTGGATTCAATTCTTTCGAAGCCAGCGCCATGTGCCTAAGGACGGCAACACCCCTCCCCTCCAAAAAGCAGCGCCGGTACAACAGGTTACAAAAGACGGGCTCAAGACACAGTCCCGGAAACCAATATTGGGTCAACAAGGAGACTTGGGCCATTTTTAGCCCCCTCCTGGGTGGAATCTGATTGGTGCTTTTGCATCACCTGACCCGAGCTGCTTTGGGGAGCCGTACTAACGCTCTTGGCCACAAGGGGGCACCGGGGTGCGGGAAAAGGCAAGAGGGCCAGCGGTTTCCCCCCAAAGTACCATGGGAAAAACGACACACCCAAGTGTGGAAAGAAGTTACAAGCAACTTGATTGCCCAGAGGGGCCTTGTTGCCAGATGAGCAGTATAAACATAGAATAAATAAACACAGTAAACTAACTAACTAACTAACTAACTTGGAACTAGTTACTTTTAGGGGCAAGAATATTAAGCTATACTTGTACATAGCTTTTATATATTACATTCAAACATCGCTGATCTGTTTCAATCAACTTCCAAAATTATTTTAACGGACAGGAGCCGAGTTCCTTCAATTGAGTTCCTTTCACAGATATTCTAGAAGGACCTTTCAACGCGTTTGCATGGGAGTCGTCCAAGCATCAGGCTCTCGGATCCACCCCCCCCCCGGGCCCTTGTGGAGTCTTTTCCCTTCAAGAAGCCGCGGAACAAAGTAACAAGAAAAAAGCACGCAACAAAAGTTAGCAAGGTAGCCCCGCAACGTTGTAACGAGGGGCAGCAACAGTTGCTTTTCCAAAAGAGTAACAGGAAAAGAAAATATTGACTTTAATGAAGAGCAACATTGCAAGGCACAGCCGTCAAGCCCTTCAGCTGCTTTCAAGTCCCTTTTCGAGGCAGAAGCGAGAAAACTCAACCACCAAACCCAGAAGCACTGCTTGCACTAAAAAAAAAAAGTTTGAAAAGCAAATTCAAACCAAGCCCGAAACACATTCTCACTTCTGAGTCCCGAGAAACCGAGAACTCGCTCACCAAGAAACTCGGGGGGGGGGGAAATCGACTGGTTTGTGTTCCGTTTGCTTCGCTGGCGTTCCCGTCGCTGGGTCCAGGTTACTGATAAGGCCAAGGGGAAGCCCCCAAACCCAGCGTGACCTGCGGAACTCCCTGCCACAAGACGCAGCCCCGGTTGGCCCCAGAACCGGGCTCGCAAACCGGGAGGGCCTCCCAGGCTCCAGAGGTGTCTAGGAAAGAGACTTGAGTCTCCACCAAGCGGGACTGTCTATCTGCAAGCGTTTTCCCCCTCCCGCCCCGCAAATCAGGCGCAGGCGGTGCCGGCGACGACAAAGCCAGCAGAACCAGGAGGGGACGAGCAGAGATTCAAAATAATCTGCATGACGGGAGTTAAAAATGAGGTCCCGTCCCACCCCCAAACCCCCACCAAGCTTCCTGATTTGAAACTTCATATATCGGATCTGGAATTATCATCAGGAAAACGCAAGCCTTCTGACTCCCCAAAAACAAGCCAAGCACGAGGGGAGGTTTCGTTTGGGTGCCGTCAGCCACAGCGGCCAAAGGGGCCGGCTCCGAATATTTTTAACGGCGATTGCTCCATCCCGACCCGCGACCCGAGATGAACCGGAAACAGCAGCAGCAGCAGCCGCAACAACAATTTTTTTAAAAAGAGCTTCCGTTTCTAGTTCTGAGGTCACGAATATTCACTCATGTATCCCTTCTGGTTGGTTTCGGCCGGGCGGCTGAGCCTTGCGCCGGCGTGACTGCCCGCCACTGTAAACTGGTCTGGAGGAGACGGTGGCGCTCAGACGACAAGGAAATCTTCCTTCGATGCAGAAAATACAGCTGACTGCCAAGCCGTTCTCGGAGAAAGGCACAGACATCCTGCAGAACTCACTTCTACTTATTTAAAGCCGTTGGTTGGCAACTTTCTGCCCAGCCAGGCTGCCCCAATGGCTCGACTTATTCTGCTCTTTTCAGCGCCCGTTAATGCACCTCGTGCCGTCCTGGGCACCTCCCGCGTCTTTTTCCCAGCGGGAGGAAAATGGGACTCGTAGTCCAGCCTCCCTCCATCCCCAGAGGTTGCCCGGTTGGGTCTTCGTAAGACCCACCCTTGCCTCGAAAGAAAAGTTTTGGCATTTAAGACGCATCCGTCCTTGCTATAAGCAGCCATTTTGGAGGGGGGGGGACACCCATCAGCCAGCTGCCGAGGGGAAGCGTTTTTTTTCCAAATTAATGAACAAACTGCAACCCCCTCCTTAATGGTTTGCAACCTTAAAAGCTCGCCTCGAAAACAAACCAGGAGGGGAGCAAGAAATAAATAAATAAATAAAACCACCCTGTGGATTAACGTAAATACAGAGGAACACCCCCCCCAAAAAAAACACCCCACACACAAATAGCTTCGTCCTCTGACCCGACTGAGTGCCTTTCCCCCTTCTGCCCTCTGCTCCGGGTTGCTGCCCGAACTTGGGAGGTCATTCCTACAGCCCAACTCCCCGTCTCTGCTTCTGATATCAGACCAGACAGGCCAGAAGCGGGACAAAATGGCAGGGTTCAGGTCTCTTCCTCTCCCCCCCCCCAATTAAACAGACGGCACCCACTGTTTGGGATGATCATGTTAAGAGGGGAAGGGAAGGCAGTTCTGGCCCTCAAAAATTTGTATAAATGATTATCGGGCCTTTGGCTGTAAAATAAAAAAATTGATTGTATAAATGAAATACCATGAAAAGCAACAATGCCGATGGGGCAGGGCGGGGGCAGAGCAAAGAAGAAACGGAGGAGGTCTCTAAATATCTCCTTTTAAATATTTTGGGGGACCCTGTCACAAAAACCATGCTTGTTAAAGCGGACCCTCCATCCCTCGCAAGGACAGGCATATTGTTATTTCCGGCCACGGTCTCTGGCGTGCTTCTGGACCGCGACAACCAGCTATACCACGGAGAAACGGAACCGGAGGAATGCCACGGTTCGGGGGGGGGGAAGCGGTTTGACCACCTTGGCTCATATTGATGACTGACACCCCCCCCCAAGTTTTCCTGGGAAGGAATGGGGTGTTCCCCCCCAAACGGAGGAAGGGAAAGCGACGAAGAGGTGGCCCAGCCGATACGCTCCGTCCTAAAGAGAGCGCCGTTTTAAGAAGTGCTCGAGGACAATACCATGTTCCCCGCTTAAAAAAAAACAACAACATGAAATGTTCTGAATTGTGGCTATGAATCTGGGCCATGGCGTTGCGACGGTGACCCCGGAGGCCATCCGGAAACACACAAAAAGCCTCCCCGATCGCCCTCCGTTTCACGCCCCAAAACCATCCAACTTGGGGGACGAGGCACGACTCTTTTAATTTAAAAAAAAAAATTAGGGTTGGGCGAGAAGCTTGTTTATTCCTCCTCGGAAAGATGTAATCGGGGCCCTTCCCGTGCTAAAACGCCGCTCGGCGAACCGCTGGGTTTCGCAAGGCGCTTCTCAGCCCAAAAAAAAAAAAAAAATGCATTAGGGAAAAAAAAAGAGCGAATAAATCTGTCAGTCTCTCAGGTCCCACAATTTTTTTGTTTTGTTTTGTTTTGGTCCTTGCTTTGTTTTCGTTATACAAGCTGAAACAGAAGGTACCGGTTTTGAAACGTGTTTGGAGAGAGGGGAGGGGGAAACGCACCACACCTTTATGTGATGCAAGTGAGACTTGCACTTTTGCTGCCCCGTTGTCGTTTTTTTAATCTCCGCAACTATCCTGCGGGGAAGGCTGTGGCAGGAAGAGTGAAATGGGGCAAGGAGCGTGGAAGAGGACATTTTGCACTATTAAGGGAAGGCTGGAACTCAGGACCTGAGACGGCGGAATATGTAGAACAATATTTCAACCGACACGCCAAAAAACAAACAAACCCTCGCACGCTGTCCATCCTATGATAAAGATCCGAGGCCTCTCGTTCTTTGTTTCAACGGAAGGCAAGGCAGAAGGGAGCTGCGGAATTGTGGGGGGGGGCATTGTCGCCAACACCTGGGGGGTGGAGTTGGCAAGAGATCAAAGCATGCCAGGGGGTGGCGGCGAGGAAGAAAAAAATTCTGGAATGAAGCACCAAAGGGGGGATCCCTGATCTGCCGACGCCAACAAGATTTCCAGGAACCGTTAGAAAGGAGACGGGTCCCCCACGGACCTCCTGCACTTCAGACGGGATGCCCCCCAAAAGGCAAAGAAATTGGAGAAGATCTCGCCTCCTTTGCACCCTCAACGTGGTTCAGGGCACCGCTACCAGCGACGGTGGCGAACATCCGCCAAGGGTTCGTAGCCCGGGGCCAGCTCGGGCCTCCAAACGGGCGACGGAGGAGGGGGTGCGATTCCATCGAGGTGCAAACCAGGACCTCGTACGGGCGCTCTTCTCTCAAATACGGCGCCCGGAGCCACAAGGCCACCAGGCCAGTCCTGGGATTCCCCACTTTTGAGGATTTTGTCGATACACACACACACACACAAACACACACACACCAGGTTTTCAAAGGATTCCACCACCCCCTCCAGAAAAATGCCTCCAAGGGAGGAAAGACGCAACAGCCAGAAGGGGAAAGGAGAGGGAGAACAAGGCTCCTTCTGATGATCCAACTTCCCCCCCCACACCACCCCTCAACACCTGTAATTTCGGAATTTTGTATGCGCCGAGACCTGTGATCAACCCCTTGGTGGAAAGGGGGGGGCAGAAAACCAGGCGCAAAGCAGCCCACACCCCGAATCAAAGTGATCCCCCCGACGCTCAACTTCATTTCTTCGCTTTTGTGCGACAAAGGCTCCTGTCACGGGGTGGGGGGTGGGGGGACGAAACCCGGAGAACACAAGGAGAGAGCGGCAGGGCAATGCAGATTCTTTTCCATCCGGTTTGGAACGAGGCCCCGTCTGTTTCTGCCGGCTGTGGGGTTGTCGCCACGGAGGTGGGCGCCCCAAAACGGTCACCGCCGTGTTTCGCCTCTTTAGAAAACATCCCTTACGTCAACATTACTGCTCAGTGTATTTCGCCGAAAACTTCCATTTCCAAAACCCGCGAAACGCCGCTCCTCCCCCCCCCACCCCCTCCAAACTTCGTGGCTCTCAAAATTCAGCTTCCTCTCCGGCCAGCGTCCCCATCATCTCCTACACTGGCTAGCCGGGGATGATGATGGGGCCCGGCCCGCAGCCACCCCCTCCGCCCGCCTCCCCCCCCCCGTCATGGTTCTGGCACGTCAGCAAAAGTCTAGGAAACCCAACGAGGAGAGGAAAAGATAATTCCGGACATACCTGTCCCTCCAAACGGCGTGCTCGCGAGGGTCGTGGGTCTGTTTTTCCCATTAGCAACCGGCAGCGGGAACATCTAGAAAGGGGCAGAAAAATCCAGGAAAAAATACGATTACACACAGAGGAAAAAACCGTACGTTGGTGCCATCCCAAATTTTTTTAGAGTCTGGAAGTATCGTTGCTTCCCCCTTGGTTAACTTTGCGGTTTTTGCGGGGGGGGGGGACCATTTTTTTAACTCGGAAAGTTCTTTTAACAATCTATCAAAGTCAAACGCATCCACATCAGTCACTCCCTTTCAGGTCCAGATGGTTTCCCGTTTCGCCACCCTTGCTTGTCCCGAGAAGGGAACTTTCAAAGGCCAGCTCCCGACTTGGCGTTTTACTCCAAAATAAAAAAGAGAGAGAGAGAGAGAGAAAGAAGGCATATTTGCTAGACACAAACGCTTCCTTGTAAAGACGGAAAGCTGTCCTTCTGAACGAGGCACCCGGCAGGCCACCTCCCGATCGCAGGAGAATTTGAACTACCCCATCACTCTTTTCCTGGCAGGGGTGGGTCTAGAATCGGTGGTGGCGAACCTTCAGCACTCCAGATGTTTTGGACTACAACTCCCACAGTCCTTTGTCATTGGCAGTACAGGCTTGGGATTCTGGGCGTTGTGGTCCCAAACACCTGGAGGGCCGAAGGTTCGCCACCACTGGTCTAGAATCCCGTGGTTTCTCCACCGGTGGGTCCCCAGATGTTCATGAACTGTAACTCCCAGAAATCCTGGCTAGCTCCGCTAGTGATGAAGACTCCTGGGAGTTGCAGTCCAGGAACACCTGGGGACCCACCGGTGGAGAACCACTGGATTCTAGATTATCCTCTGAGTCTCTTCCAGCCTACCACTCTAAGAAGTCACCAGATATGAGAATATTTTGAGTTTTCGTACAGAAAAAGCCCTGGTGACGTCCCTCGGCAGCCTGTCGCTAACACAGGGCCTCCTCTCCCTCAAAAGAGGAAGGGAGCCAACTTTGTTCTATGCCCCAGGAAGACACCACAAAAGGATCCCGACGGCTCCGATCCAGCGCAACGTCTATGTAATCTACCTGGGGGATCTTCCCTGTGAAAGGTGGACTGGGGCGAGTCTAGGAGAAGGAGGGCGAGCAGATCAGACTTCAAACCGGTTCAAAAACATTGACCTGGTTTGGAATTGGGAAGAGTTGAGACATCCCCCCTGTTATCCATCCTGCTAACAATTCCCTCTGCTGGGTTTGTGAGCATCTCTTCCCCCCCCCCCTCGAAAAAAATAAAAATAAACACCCTTTAAAAACCATTCCGGCTCAACCTGTCCGGAAAGACCTGCACAAATAGATCTGTCTTTGCGCGCCCAGCTCGACGTGGGGGGAAGATCTCAAAACAGCGATAAGTGGTTTTAATAATAATATTTTTTTTTTAAAAAAAAAGACACACACCCGAGTGTGTCGCAAGAGGCCAACACAAATTAAAACGCTAGCAAAACAAGAACGCCAGGGTGTGGGGGGGAAACAACAACAACACATCGCAACCTCCACTTAAGTTTGCGGCGTGAACTTCAAAGGAGGGCGAAAAGCGATCTCCATGAAGAAAACACGGCCGCCTCCGTCCCTTAGTTGCCGACCAGCCCGCAGCGCCCGTAAAGAAAAGCTCCACGTTTGGGAGCAGTCTACCGCGAAACGCCTGCTCGCAATGACCGGGGTAAATCCTGCCTTCGCTGGGATTCCCATGGCCGGGGATTTGCGGTGCGAAACACCACCCAGAGAGAGAAGCCGAAGGACACTACGGCTGGATGGTACTACAAATCCCATTTCTATCCCAGCGGCTCGGGCTACGTCTGCCTTTTTTTTGCGGCGATTAGGTCCAGAAACGCTGGAAACCAAGTCACCTCCAAACCAGCGGGAACCTCGCCGTATCGTTCGGACTTATCTTTATTTACAAACCGGGCGCCGGGTAGATGCGACAGGCGTCAGGTCTGCACGGACCAAGATTCTTGTGGCACTCAGAAGACGGCTGCGTTTTTACGTGGCATCAGCGGCGCGAGTCTAGTGGCGGTAAGACAGACCATTCAAGTGGCGCAGGGGGGACCCCTAATAAACAACTCTTCAACAAAGCTTCGCAAGCCTCAGGGTCCCACAAGTACTGTGTTGCTGTTTGCTGAAGACACCCCCCCAAAAAACACGGTGGCGTCCTTTTGGAAGGGGACAAACCGATGGAGACAGAAAGGAAAAAGCAACAGACCCAAAGCTATACCAAGCAGATTTGGGCTAGGGGGCATTTAGCAGGAATTGTCTGTCGCCCTCTAAGAAGTGGGATCGCGCACCATTACCAAGTGGACTTGATGGCCTTATAGGGTGCTCTCCGACTGCATTATTCAATGATTTCAAGAAATCCAGTCCCGGATGCGGCCCCAAAGTGAAAACTTCGAGGGAGCACCCCGCGAAAACTTAAAAGTGTCTCCCAGTGAAGGAGCTTCGCCTCGCCATCAACCCGGCGCACACCCGGACTACGAAGCCCATGAGGCGGCGCGTCACCCCGCAGGGTGCTAGAGAACGCCAAACAACGCAGCCAACAGTCCCGTTGCATGTCGGGAAGGAAAAAGAATTGGGGGGAGGAAATGCAGGAGGTCAGAAATGGAAGACAACGGGAGGATCATTCAACACATGGTTCCCAACTTAAGAGACTCCCAGTATACAGAGGATTCAGGTAGATTCCACCGCTGCGTTCCCCCGGCTGGGAGCGTCCTCTAATTAAAGCTGTCCCTCCTCGTTATCTCGTGAAGGCCACGGCAACCTCTCGGACCAGAGAGTCGGGAGGGCCTTATCTGAGCCACCCAGGGGACCCACACCCGTTCGGGTTCAGCGTGGTGGACGCTACGTTCATTTCACTTGTTCAAGCGTCCCTAACTTTTGGCCCGAGGAGACTGGCGAATCAAGTTTCCGTTCCCCAAATGTTCCCGGTAGAGATGAGCACGAATCAAAAAATGACATTTCGTTTGTCGTTTGGAGGGTCCGTTTCGGTTGTTTCCTTTTTCCCGAATTTTTGCAAAAAATTCATTTTCGTTTTCGTTCGTTTCGTTACCATTTTGTTACCATTTATTTCAATTTTTGTGATTTTTTTTAGGATTTTAAGCAATTCACTCATATTGCAGTAACGGAAACGAAACGCACGACAAAATTTCCGGTGTTTCTGTTCGTTTCGTTTCATTTTAGAGACAAAATTCGTTTGTCGTTTCGTTATGTAACGAAACGAAAAAAACGGAAACGGAAACGAAAAATTGTTCGTTTCGTGCCCATCTCTAGTTCCCGGGTTTGTCGTTTTCCTCTACGGCAAGCGCTATATCGATCAGGGTTTGGGTGCGGTTTAAAAATGCTATTCTTTAAAAAAAATCCTATCTATCTGTTCCGTCTTTCCACCACGACACTCAAGGGGGCACATGTGGGTCACTTCTGCCTACTTGGCACCCCCCCACACACACACGCACACAACCGTCTTGCAGGGTAGACCAGGCTTGGGCGGGAGAAGGGAGGAAGAGACTGCCTCGAGGCCAACCCACGGGTTTCGCAACTCAGATCGTGTTCAAACCCGGAGCAGCCGCCACCCCGTCAGTGCTCTCAGGGCGACAGTTATGAAAGAACGGAATGACGGAACGAATCCACAAGTCTCTCCCTGGAGGGAGCTCTCCTGAGCGGGAGTTACGTCCGCGCTGCGTATCAAAACCCGGTGCGGACCTAAGACAACCACCCGGACCAAAGCTCTGGAGATTAATGAGGTTGGGAGATCCCGGGAATAAGACCCTTGCCCAACTCTTCATCACAGACAGAGGAAGACGCATTAAATCGATTCCTGGATCGTAATAAACCCCATCATTTCAACCTCTGGGTTCCAGTTAGGACACCCGGTGGGATCCTTGCTCGTGGTTGCCAACCCCCCTGCGCCCACCTCCAGTCCGGCACCCGCCAAGCACCTAGCAACGTAACTCTCATCATCTCCCCCCCCCAAGGATCATGCCACCCACAGCTGATGGGAACCGGAGTCCCCTGCACTCCAAGGGCGCCAGGCCCCTCTTGTCTTCCATGAATCTAGAGAGGTCTGTTCTCCGGTAAACCCTGATCTCCTCAGGCGGGGAGAAACACGCCAAGATCCAAAATTATGGCAAAGACAGTACAGTATTTTTTAAAAAATCAGAATTTACTGTTGACACTCCGGGTCGCATTCTGCACGGGGCACAGGAACCCCCCCCCCCAATCTCTCTATCTCTCTATCTATCTCTTGTTATTTATTATTATTTTTATTTCAACATCCCACCAGCGTGGATTCCCCCCCCCCCCCGGCCAGCCTCTTCCCTCTCCATCCCAGAGGATGCTGGGAATGAAAAACATGGAGCCGCTGTCCATTTAGGGGAGACCCCCGTCCCTCTCTTCCTCCTCCTCCTCCTCCTCCTGCCCCCACGGACCCGCCATGCCCCCTCCGAAATAAAATAAAATAAAATAAAACCAATGCAACAAAAGCGCACCGAGCGAAAAGGCACGAAAACGAGGCGATCATTAGGAAAGGTAGGGGGGGGAAAGGGCTTACCATACTAAAATCCAGTAAGTCGCTCAACTCTTTGTCTGTTCCAGCCGCGGCCATTCTCTGTTGCTGGTTCATATTCCCCGCACCGAGCCAGCGTCCGTGCCCCTTTTCTGTTTGGGGGAAATGTTGGGGTGGGGGGTGGGGTGGGGGGAGGCAAAATAAAGGAGGGGGCATCGGAAGGAAGGGGAGAAGAAGAGAGGTTTTAAACGGAGAAAGACACAGCTCACCCTCGCAAAAAACAGGGTTGCTTTTCGGCCACCGATTGGCCCTGCTTCCTAAATAATTCCCGTTCCGTCCCCCGTCCCCCCGCACAAGGAAAAAGGGAAGGGGTGGATGGGCTGGAAAAAACACCCCCCGAACCCACCAAGGAGCAACAAGTGAATGATGTGAAAACACACACACACACACACACACACACACAAAACCCCATGCCTCGCCATCCCTTCCTGGGCAGCCTTCCTAATTTCTTGACCTTGGCAGTCCACACACACACAAACACACACACAAACCCCACACAAATGAGCAATTTCTCCCGGGGGGGGGGGGGCGAGCCACCTGTTTGGGCCCAGTGCAAATCTGAAATACATCCGGACCCGGAGAGAGAAAACCGTGAGAATCCGGGAGCCTTGCTTCCCCCCCCCCTGCTGCCGCCTGCAACTCACTTTTTAATAATAATAATAATAATAATAATAATAATAATAATAATAATAATAATAATAATAATAATAATAATAATAATAATAATAACCTGAAAGGCAAGCTTTATTGTTAAGATCCTTTTCATCAACCTATTTGGTCTGGGTTGGGTTTTCGAAAGTCCGTTTCCCTTGGACGTGAAAAGTAACTGTTTCCCTTGGATGTGAAAAGTAACTTGGCACTGGCCTCAAGGTCTCCCTTGTCTACGTCGAGATGAAAAAGTAGAAACACAGGAGCCAGGGGCAGGTGGGAACCTCACTTGCCTTCACTTCACTGTTTGCAAAACAAATCAACGGTCCCGATATGTTGCAAAGCTGCGGGGGGGGGGGGGGGAGAGAAGTTTTCCAAACAAAACTTGCTTAGTCTATTTCAAGAATAACAAAAACTGGAAACATTTTTTGCTTTTCGGAGGGGCGTGCTTTCAACATCAAGACGTTTATTTCAGGGCAAGCTTACACCTTTGCTTGCGTCGTACGTAGAGACCGATAAGACGGAGGCATGAAGATTGGAGGGGGGGGAATCCTTCTAAAATCCTCTTTAAAAGCCGGTGTTATTGTTATTCCGGTTAAAAGAACTTGGATCCGACTCAGGGGCATGGCTTTCGAAAGGTAACTTGCAGCCAAGTTTGCCAAACACAACCTGGCAGGAATATGCCCCACCAAATATCTCCAAAAACCACACGAGACCAGCGGAAAGCCCCACCCACCCCCGGCGCTGGCTCCTCCCACTCTGCTTCTGGCCCCGCCTGCGGCTCGTCGCTCCACCCACTGCCTGAAAAATGACCCGGGAAATTCTGAGTTCCATTTCATCCATCCCCTCCCCCCCAAAAAAACCAGGACCTTGCATCTGCTCTATATTTTGCGTTTCAAGCGACATCGGTTCTGCTTCTTAATTACCAAAACCGCCCTCTTCCGTGGCTACACTAGCAAATGGAAGGCATTAATAAACCAATTAATAAATTGATAACAAATGGCAGGCATAAATGAGATGACCAAGAGTTATACCACTTTATCCTTAAGCACCCAGTTAAGCTCAGGAAAAAATATATATATTTTCACATCTTGCTTTTCCATGTTTTTAATCTCTTCTAGGCATCTGCACCCATCTTCGCCGCCTCTACCTGCTCTGGGACTACAACTTCCATCACGCCTCGCCAGCGCAAACCAGCAGGGAGGGGTTTCAGTGACAGACCTGCCCCAGAAAACATCCAGTTAGGTAACTTGGATAACAAAACCACAATCGGGTGTGCGCGGAGCGAATCTTCCATCCTGGTTCAAAACGTAAGCCCAATTTCTCATTGTCTGCCCTACGGGTTACTAGTCCACATTAACTAGCCACTGACGGAGAGAAGACAGGAACGGAAGTGTGTGTGTGTGTGTGTGTGTGTGTGTGTGTGTGTGTGTGTGTGTGTGTGTGTGTGTGTGTGTGTGGTGACTTCCAGCAAGATTCCTCAACAATGAACAGTAAAAATTGTTGTTTTTGGTGAGCTTTAAATTTGGGTTAATACATACTGCACTGCCTTCCAAATTCTCATTAAGGAATGAAGCCCCATGCATAGCGGTCTAAGGAGCAATGCCAGTCAAACTCTGGGATTTACTCCTGAGTAAACACACCTAGGCTTGGCAACCAAAATTAACATACACAGTCACAGTCACAGACACACACACACATACACACACAAGTCTTTCTGATGCATAAGATGAGGTAGGCCTGGTGGAGATAATAATAATAATAATAATAATAATAATAATAATAATAATAATAATAATAATAATAATAATAATAATAATAATGGGAAGCGTTCGACTAGTGATTGGTAATACAAAATCCAGCATAGATAGCTGTGTGGTGATTATTATTATTATTATTATTATTATTATTATTATTATTATTATTATTATTATTATTATTATTATTATTATTATTATTATGGTTCTTCCTGTGGCTAAATTCCTTCCCTCTTGCCGTTTCCCCCCCCCCAAAGCTGCCCCTCTGCCTCGCCAAAGTCCCCACCCCCCTCCTCACGAGAAAAAGGTCACCAGTAAGGGGGGGGGAAATCCAATGGATGTGAGGCTGGATCCCAAAATAATGAAATCTGTTTGGGGAACTCATTACTAGAGACGCTGTTTAATTTCCGCCCAACTTCCGCAGGATTCGCCCTGGTTGGGGGGGGGGGAGAAGAGGAGAGCCAGGAGTGGGGGGAGTGGGGAATAAAACTATTTAACGGGGGGGGGGGGGACAAAACATTATGGAAACCTAAGCAATGATTTGAAATTGACAGGGCCTCCATCGTCTTAGAAGCAGAGCGTGTGCAGGCCGGGGGGAACCGGGACGTCCTTCGCAAAGAGAGGAATCTTTGGAAGGTAGGAAGATTTTCATTTTCTTTTCCTCTGTTTAGCCAAATCAACCTCCACTTTTGCGGGAGTTAAGCGAAGGAAGGCTGGAACCAGAAACAGGAGTGGCGACGGGGTGGTGGTGGTGGTGGTGGGGGCGGTGATGATGAGATATTCCCAAGGACCACTGAAATCTCAAATTTATTTGGTTTTCCACCCCGAACCGGCGGGGAGGAGGTGGTTAGAGGAAGCCTCCCATGGATTAAACTGAAATTAAACCTTTGTCCTCTCTTTTTTTTGGGGGGGGGGAGGAATTAAAGTGGCACTTTTCCCCAAGGCCTTACATCCGCCAAGGAAGGGTGGGTGGGCGGTCTGGGTCGCATTTGCTCAAGGAAGGGACAGGGAAACCCCCTCTCCCCTCCCCAAATCCCAAAAGAGCATTGAGGCACAGAGTGAGACAGCTCCCTTGCTGGGGGGGGGGGGTGTTTACACACTGAGCGTTGTGGGGGGGGGCAAGCCAAGCCAGGATTAAAAACTGGCCAGGGGTGTTCGTGGGCTGCCCTTGTCCCAGGCCAGCATCTCAAAAAAAGCAGGGGGGAGTCCACCAGTAACAGCCCACCTATGCCACCATGGGGCGACCCTGGTGGTTCCTTCTCCTGACTTTTTTTTTGTGGGTGGGGGGTGGGCAGACTGTTGGGGGATTCCCCCCCCTTCCCTCCGTTTCCAAATTTGGAAAACCAGCGCTAACCCCCCCCAGGACAAAGGGTTCCCAGTCCGTCTCCTACTCCTGGAAAGAAATAAATGATAATTCTCCAGGCAAGCCTTGGATCCCTGTGCAACTTAACACAGAGACCGGGGGGGGGGGCTCAACACAATGCAAAGTCCATGTGTGTTGTGTGTCCGTGGGGAGGGAGGGGGATGGCAACGTCCTCCTGCGGTCCCGGCCTCGTGGAGGAGGAGAAAAAAAAAAGTTCCAAGGCGCACACAAAGCTGGGCCCAGCAGCTGGGCCGCTTTCTCCTAGGCACACACACCCTAGCGAACCACAGCTTCTAGGACTTAAAGAGGGGGAACAAAACCCAGCCATGTTATTTCTTGACTGACTTTCACCCCCCCTCCCAAACCCAGTTTCCGCAGACAAGAAATTCCTTCCAGACGAACAGCTGCTGTCTCGCACAGCTCTGTTCACCCTCTCCCCCCCCCAAAAAAAAAATGAGAAAGAAAAAAAGGCCCTAAAATCTGGGGGGGAAGGGACCAGCCAGCGTCCCCCACGTGGGTCCCAAAGTCTAAACAAAGAATCCTGGAGTTCAGATCGGAGAGGGGCCAAGTGTGTATTACACACCAGCAGGGACCAGAAATATTTTTACACACACACACACACACACACACCTCCAAGGCGGGGGCGGCTGGGGAAACCCACCTCGCACACAGCCGAGTGTGTATAAGGTGCACAACCATCGCACAATCTCAAATCTCTTTTTTTTCTTCTTCTTCTTTTTGTCGGGGCGTTTGGGTTTTCGGAGGCCTCGAACAAAGCGGAACCTAAATCAACTATTTTCTTCCTCCCCCCCCAAAAAAAAAACTTTTGGGGATGAGGGAGGCTCCACATTTAAACCCCCCCCCACTTTGCATCTTCTGCTCCAAAGCATCTGGTGGTGGCCGGGGCCATTTTGAGGTAGAAAGCAAGATAAAAAACCAAGGTCAAGTCAACTTCAAGAAGGAGTTTTTAAAACACGCGCACAGCCAAGGATAATTCTGATTTTTTTTTTAAGGAAACCATCAGAGGGGGTCAACACATTAAGTGAGGTGGGGGGGGAAAGCCAAGACACAGGGGGACACACACACCCCAATAACCCCCCTTGTGTTATAATTGACCCTAAGGCCAATTAGCACACATTTTTAATTTAGGCCTCAAAAAAGTTCTCTTCCGGATTTCATTCAAAAGTGGCCAGAAGGCTGGATTAGAAAAGTCTGGGGGGGGTGTCAGGAGGAGGGGGGCACAGAGAGCAGCATCCCATATTTTTTTTTCTAAAGACTTATCTCCCCTCTCCCTGCAAAAACATTAACACACACAAACACAAAAACACACACGAGGTGGATGACAAAAAAAGTCAACTAGGATACAGAAAGAAATCCATGCAGAACATTGCATTGGGGGGGGGATTCTTGGGATCAGGGAGGGTTAAGGAATTCCCCCCCCCCAAAAAAAAACACCTTTTCCAAGGGTAAACCATTTGTAAATAAAATAATGATCGTGTTAGATCGGCAGGGCGCGAAGATACCCTGTCGGATCGGGGTGTACAGATAGGGGAGGCGGGCTGCAGGTGAGAAATGAGCCCCCCCCCAAAAAAAAATTATGGAAAAAGTGAGGGAAGGCAAGGAGAAATGAAGGAAATGAATGGGATAAAAATTGAAGGGTTTTAAAAAGAGGTGATGATGTAAACCCTCCTTGGACCCAACTAATTGCTTTCTTTCCATGTGTGCGGCTCCTTCTGACCCCCCCCCCAAAAGGGGAAGAAACTTTTTGACAATGCTTGGATCAGGACCCAAAAGCAGGCCTCTGGGACACACACACACCCCTCGGGGACCCAAAATAAAGGCATCTAAAGAAAAAAAAGGGGGGGGCTAATTCTAAATCCTGCCAGACAAAGCTGACAACAAAAAACAACAAAACAAAAAATTGAGAATTTTCAGAAAACTTTTCTCCCCACCCACCAACTCCACAAAGGTGTGTGGGGGGACACCTGGGGGAGCCTTCCAAGATGGGGGAGAGCCTACGATCTCGCCCCCCCTCCCCTGAAAAACACTGGCCAAGACTCCAAGGGAATCTATCTATCTATCTATCTGTATATTTTAAAAAGCTTCAACCTGCAAACTCGACACCGGAGAAATCCACATTTCTCGCAACTTTTGCCTCCCCTTCTGCATCAAATAAAACCGAGTTTCTCCCAATAATAATAATAATAATAATAATAATAATAATAATAATAATAATAATAATAATAATAATAATAATAATAAAATAGTCGGGGTGGGATTTACTTATTCCCCTCCCTCCCAGCTCAACTTGGGCCAAATTTCTACAAAGCATAAACTATCCAAGCTCCTTTCTCTCGATCTCTTCCCCCCCCTTCTCTTGCCAAAGCCCCCTCCCCTTCGGGGCTGGCCAGCCCCTCCCCCCCTGAGCATTTAACACCATTTCCGGGGGGGTGGGGGGGTCGGTGTGGGGGGGGGAGGAGAGGGAGGGAAGCCCCCCAACAAGGATCCCCTACACCCACCAACTCCAACCCCACAAAAGAGTTAAGGCGTACCACTTAGTTAAATCTTTTTTTATAGTTAGAGACTTTTTTATTGAGGGGGGGCTCATGCTCAGAAGCAAATGCCCCACTGGGAACTTTCAAAGGAGTTTGGCAGCTTCCGGCGCAAGAGACCAGGACCCCCCCCCTCGTTGCCTTTCCACCGCCAGCCCCCCCAAACACCCCCCATAAACGTCTTACCTGCTCAGTTTCTTTGGGGGGGGGGCTCCGGCGGGAAGAAGGCGAAAAGGGGGTGGGTTAGGGTTACATCCACACCACTGGAGGTAGCAGTTGAGGAGTCGGGGAGGGGGGGGGGAGAGAAGAGAGCAGCTTCCCGGGGCAGCAGCGGCCGGCGAAGAGGGGGGGGGCGGACCCCCTCTTCTTCACTCCCCCCCAAAAAAAACCCAGAGGGGGGAGGAAAAAAAGAGAAACTCCCAAAGCCCCCCCCGTCTCTCTCTCTCTCTCTCTCAAACACGCACGCACCGCCTTTGAAGCCTCCCTATTGTTCTCCCCCTCGGCCACAATGTGGCCCCGGCCAGCCGCCCCGCGGGGGACGGAAACGGTTCTTTGCCCCCCCACCACCACCCCGGAAAGTAACGAAGGAACGAGATTTTTTAAAAAAATGAAATTTTAAAAAAATAAAATTTAAAAAGGGGCGGCGGCGCCAGAGGGGAGAGAAAGGGGTCCCCCCATGGAAAAGTAGAAGAGGAGGAGGGTTAAAAGGGAAAGGGAGAGAGAGGGAAGGAGGGGGGGGGGGAGCTGCTCTCCGAACGTTCGCCCCGCGCGCGCCTCCCGGGCCGCCGCCGCCGCCTCCTCCGATTGGCCGCCCCAACGTTCGATCGGATGTTTCTCTTTCTCTCGCGTTCCCTTTGATGTTGTCTCAACGTTCTATCCGCTCCCGGCGGAGTTTCCAGGAGCCCCCCGCGAAGAAGGGGGGGGGGCGATCGTTTCTATTTCTTTTTTCTTTCTTTTTTTTTCCAGGGGGGGGGGATTCTTTTCTCTCTTTCCTTCTCTGTTCTGGCCCGCCCTCCCCCTTTTTTTTAGGGGCCGCTCAGCGTTTGCTCCTCCGGTGCATCATGGCTGGGGGGGGGCTGTTTTTTCTTCTTCTTCTCTTCTCTCCCCCCCCGTTTTTTATACTTCTCTTCCTCGGGCTTCTTTCTTCTCTCTCTCTCTCCTTTTTTTTTGTCTTCGGCGGCTCTCGCTCGCCCAGGCTTGGCTCAGCTCGCCGGCGGGGCTATGGGACGTTCCCCCCCCTTCCTTCCTCTCTCTGCCCCCCCCCTCCTCCTCCTCCTCTCCGGCTCGCCTGCCACACACAGAAGCACCAGCAACACTCGCTCGATCTCTCGCTCTCTCTATTTCCCCCCCCCCGCCAACTCCAAATAGATCCTTCCGCCGCAGCAGCCATGGCTGAGCCCCGGGGGCGCGCGCACAGACGCATGCACGCGCACGGTGGGGGGGGGGTTGAAAGAGACTGCGATCGGGAGAAATCGAGGGATCCCTGCTCTTCCCCCGCCAAGACTTTGGAGGGTCCCCTTCACCGCATGCAAACAATCCCAGGAGAAAGTTTTTTTTGGGGGGGGGGTCCTAGGGATGGTTTAAAGCCTCCCCCCTCCCCTCTTCCTCCTCTCCCTTCGGGTCTCAAATATTTGGGAATTATTCCGAGCCGAATGGGGAAGCCCTAAGAAGTTTGGGAGATTTTAAGGCCAACCCCCCCCCAAAAAAAACACAACAGCACCCGGATTGTCAATAGCTGGGAAGGCAGGAGAGAAGGGGGAAAATATTTGGATTGTGTATATACAATATTTGGATTGTAATTCCCCCCCCCCCCAACACACACACGCACATACGCTCATTTTCTCCCAGATTTTATTATTTATTTTATTTTAAAAGTAAAAAAATTTTTTACCCCGCCTTTCTCCTTGGAGAAAGGACCCCAGGCGGCTTACAATAAGGAGGGACAATAGACACTCCAGGACAATTGGGACATATTCAAGTATTTGAGAAGGAGGAATGGAAGGACATCTTACAGCAGGCGTGTCCAAACTTCGGCCCTCCAGATGTTTTGCACGACAACTCCCATGGTCCTTTGTCACTGGCAATGCAGGCTTGGAATTCTGGGAATAGTGGTCCGAAACATCAGGAGGGCCGAAGTTCGGAGATGCCTGTCTTTACAGTATTAATAGGGCAACATGACCTCAAAGCTACAAACTTATAAGCAGTTAGAAACACAAAGTCTGTTATGGGAACCTATAGATTTTATATCTTTTAGGCCAGGCGTGTCCAAACTTTGGCCCTCCAGATGTTTTGGACTGCAACTCCCACAGTCCTTTGCCACTGGCAATCTAAGCTTAGAGTTCTGGGAGTTGTAGTCCAAAACTTCAGGAGGGCCGAAGTTTGGACATGCCTGAGACCCAAATATTTTCCAAATTTGGGGGGAAGAGAGTCGAGCAAAACTGTGTGTGTGTGTGTGTGTGTGTGTGTGTGTGTGTGTGTTGACTTAAATCCCCCCCAAAAAAACCCCACCACTGAATAATTTCCCGGTTGAGGATTAAAGAGAGAGGGTTTTGTTTTGTTTTGTTTTGGCGGGGAGGGAGCAGCAGGACTCCAGGACCCATCAGGCTGGGCTGGTTGGGCTTGACTGGGGGGGGGGGGAATGCTTAATATAAACACACACACAAATATAGATGTATACATGAAACAGGAACAGCTTCCGTGAGATCGCGTCCACGATGGTCCCCGGACTACATGTCCCATGAGCCGTAGACCGCACAGCTCCTGGTCCAGCGTGCTGGGGTTTGGAGTCCGAGAGCAAAACGGGGGCCCTTAGGTGTTGGTTTTGGCGGTGGGGAATGAGTTGAGACCTTCCCTTTTCGCTCCAATGCGTCGCCTCTCCTTTGAGGGGATGATGGTGCTTGTAGTCTTCCCAAGGCCAGGCTAAATAAGCCAGTACTTTTCCCCCACCCATCCTGGCCTGTTATGGCTCATGTTTCTTAAAAAATAAAAACAAGCCCTGTTCTAAGCGGGGCTTGGGAAGCTGCCTCCACTTGGGGGAGACAACATGTCCCATCATCCCCAGCCTGCATGGTTATGCGTTATGCCAGCTGGGGGTGGTTGGGGGGGTTATATATGTAGTCAAGGAGTGTGAAAAATCAGCCAGGAAAAAGTGGTATTAGAGAAGAAATCCAGGTAGCTAGCTGTTTTATGCGTCTTTAATTTTAAAAAAATGTAAATTTTAGTATCTTTAAAAGGGGGTTATTTCCATGGAAAGGAAAACACAGCATCGTTTAGAGGTGGAGGGATTTAAAATATATATATATATATATATATTAAAAAAAAACAGCACCCACATATTTTTAAACCGAGTGGGCGTGGCCTCTCCAAAGTGGGCGGCGCGAGGGAGGAGCCACGGCGGAAAGCTGGAAGGGATGGGGACTATTTTCCGTGGCGGAGGGACACGCGCTCCAGGAGTTTGCAGCGAGTGCAAAAAAAGAAGAAGAAAACGAGAGCGGCGGCAGCAGCGTGACGAAATGGGAGCACCGGGGAGATGGAATGATAAGGCCGCGGGGCAAGGTCCAATGGGGAGGCGCGGCGCCCCAGAGTAGCAGGTGGGCGGGCCAATCAGAGGAGGACTCTTGGCTGTCGCGCTTCCCCCACCTCCTGGTTGATTGACGGCCTAACCCTGCGAGTCCCGCTTCGCCCACTGAGCCAAGGGGGAGGCCCTGCGGCGGATGCGCTTTTTGGTTTCTCGCCGCCCGCCCGCCCGTTTTCCATCTAAGCATTACTCTGTTTAGCCGTGTTGCAAGGATAAAAAATATAAATCGGGCGGGGGCAGAAGCGAACCGAACTTGAAATACAGTAAGTCCATGAAACTTGATGGGCGCTATATATGCAGTACTGTCCTATCTATTAAATAAATAAACAAAACGAATATGAGGCAAAAGTCAAAAGAAAAGAAAAGAAAAACACGTGGCACCTTAAAATTTATTCTATTTTAATGTAAGCTTTCGTGGACGTGTCCACTTCTTCAGACATATAGAAGCGGAATGAGGTGTATAATAATAATAATAATAATAATAATAATAATAATAATAATAATAATAATAATAATAATAATAATAATAATAATAATAATCCAGTGTAGTTAGCTGTGTGGTTAATAATAATAATAATAATAATAATAATAATAATAATAATAATAATAATAATAATAATAATAATAATAATAATAATAATTTTTGTTTGTTTATGAATGAGATTTATATACTGCAGCCACTCTGGGCAGTTTACAAAGTGAAGAATACAAATTATAAAACACATACAGTAAATATATACAAATAGAAGAAGAAGAAGAAGAAGAAGAAGAAGAAGAAGAAGAAGAAGAAGAAGAAGAAGAAAAGAAGAATTATTCCCCTTTCTGGACCACAACGCCCGCGAGGAAATAGAAATAGCTAAAGTGCCTGCTTTCACACCCATGACAAGTCTTCCAAGAAACTTCCCAGAGACGGGATTAGAAACTCACTCATTTGCCAGGCATCTGTCTTCCCCCGGCTGAGCACCCAGCCCTGGTATTTCCCTGATCCAACGAGGCTGCCGATGGAGAATTACAAATTGTATTTTTAAAAAAACGCTTTCCCCATTCGCAAGGGGGCGAGCTCCCTACTCCAGCCTCTTCCCCCCAAACAAAACAAAAATCCCCAGCGTTCAGATAGACTGCTCCTATCCCAAACACAGGATTGAGTCGAGGGGGCCAGCTTCTGCCCTCCCCTTCCTGGGTGGGTGGCGGTCTTCGGACGAGCAAGAATGCGCTTCGCTGTGTTAGGCTGCAGGGGTTAAGAGGATGGGGGGTGGAGAGAGAGGTGTGGACCCAACCGGGGGACCCCCATTGATGGGGGGTTTGCGACTCGTCCCCTGTGGAAGGACCACCCTGATGTGTATGTAGGACCGATCACAGGCTATCCCCAAACGGCCGCGCCACTGACCCCCTTTCCACATGCCTCGGGAATAAATAAATAAATAAATAAATAAATAAATAAATAAATAAATAAATAAATACAAATTTAGTCATCGGATGAGCGAGGCCTCCGAAAATGTTGGCGTCTGAAATACTTCGGGGCTGGCCTCTCCCTTCCCGGGACAGATGGCTGCTCTTTCTGTTCCCTTCGCCGCTCTGCCGGCTGGTGCCTCCTTCACGGTAAGCAGAACCCAGCCAGATGCCCAGGGCCGCCCCGAGGTCCTCGGCCGCCCAAGGCCACGGGCAAGATGCCCGCCTCCCTCAGGTTGGATGCTGAAGGCCCAAACGGAAGGGCAGCTCAACATGGCCAGACTTTTTCTTGAACCAGCACAAAGTTGTGTCCCAAAAGAGATCGTTTGCCACTTCCGGGGGGGTCAGATGCCCCTAACCGTAACCCTAACCCTAACCCTAATCCGATCACCACCACCACCACCACGCAGAGGTGACATCTCCCGGCAGAAAGATCAGGAAACGGCCGCAACTCTTCTCTGCTTCCCCACAGCCCCCGGGGAAATCAGCCGTACAGTATTCGTTTCAACGAAACGTGGAGCCTGAAACGCGACGAATCCGCGAATTTGACGAACCGGAAGACGCTTCTACCCCCAGCAAGCGACTGAACTGAGCAAGGTGGCGGTCTACGAAAAGAATGCTCTTCGCAACCCTTCTCTGCTTCCCCCCTGCCCCGGAAAAGCAGTGACAGCATTCGTTTCAACGAAACGTGGAGCCTGAAACGCAACGAATCCGCGAATTTGACGAACCAGAAGATGCTTCTACCACTAGCAAGCGACTGAACTGAGCAAGGTGGCGGTCCCCGAAAAGCCTTTTCCCTTGGACATATATCCTTGGTGCGATTCGGCCGATGGGACCATATTTGTGTCCAGCCGTTCTCAAGAACTCAAGAACTTCTGGACAAAATTAATAACCTTTTTGGAGAACTGGAGGGAGGTGGCATTTTGGAAAGGCAGATGGTCCCGATGGAAAAGTCCCCTCCTCCACCATCGGAGGTTGCCGGGAAGACTTTTTCTTCCGAGGCAAGCTCTTACGGGATCCTCGTAGGGTGCTTCCTTCAACGTTGGACCTCCAGATGTTCTTGGGCTCAGACGCCCAGAAACCTTCAACGCCACCGGCGCTGGCCAGGATTTTTGGAAGTTGTACTCCAAGAGTCATCGGGGGAACCCAAGGTTGGGAAGCCCTGGCCTAGATGTACCTGGGAGATTTGGTGCCCCCCCTTTCTCGTCAGGTCTTCCCTTCAACCAAGTTGGTTTCCCTTCAACCAAGTTGGTTTCCTGAAGGAACCACTGAGACGTTCATCCATTCGATGCTCAGAGTGGGTGGACAACCCAGCAGCGAGGTTCCTCTGGGGTTCCCCACCACCCCCTTCGTGGCAGTGGGGCCTTTTTCGACTGCCACAACGCTAGTGGACCGTCGTCCTAGGCCTCCCTCCCGTCAAGGGTCATCCCATCCTTTGGTTCCTCCGACGATTTTTGTATCTGGGGTCCAAATGTGCAGGGCGTCCCTCGGAGGTCAGCAAGGGCGCGACGGATCCGGAGGGGCTAAACCTGGGCGGAAAATTCGGGCCAGGCTCCGGGACCCCGAAGCTTCGGGTGGTTTGATGAAAATATGAAGAAGAAAAAAATAACTCCACATGCATGGAGAGGGGAAACCCCCCTCCCTCAAGAGACAAAAGAGGGGAGGCCTTGGAACAGGTTCGGTTTCGGGTGGTGCCACCCCGCTCAGGGCCGATTTTAGAAGCCGCCTACGAGACAGGAAACCCTCTCAGCGCAGCGGCTGGGGCGCTCAAGGCGGCAGGTTCGGGGCAGGGGAAATCTCCTGCGGATGGAAACATTGATAGAGAAGTAGCAGTGAGAGGGGGGCGCCCATGCCTGTCTCGCCCACACAACGAGGGCTGCTGGGTATCACCCCGGGGTGGGATCCCACACTCTCGGAAGCAACGTGACGGTGAGATCTAGCCAGGCCACTGCGGTATCCTCAACATGTCCCCCGCCACCTCCCTTTTTGCTAGATTTTGAAGTCCTCAAGGGAGGCCCTCTCATCCTCCCAGCTGCTACAGGAGGCCACCTCGGTGGCTGCCACCCATGGCCAGACTTCAAAACTCAGAGGAGGAAAACAGGGGTGGCGGCGGCGGCGGTGGGGAAGGCCTGGGCCTCAGCTACCCATCGTTAGGAGCAGCGTACGCAGTAGAGTGTAGAGACGATCGTCTGGAGCAGTGGTTCTCCACCTGTGGGTCCCCAGATGTTCCTGGACCGCAACTCCCAGAAATCCTAGCCAGCTCAGCTTGTAGTGAAGGCTTCTGGGAGTTGCAGTCCAGGAACATCTGGGGACCCAGAGGTTGAGAACCGCTGGCTCTGGAGGAAAGTTTCCAAACGCCAGTCATGGATGCCCCATCGCTGGAGGCGCTCAACAGAAGATCGAACCGCCATCTGTCCGGGATGGAACGAGAGCTACTGACTAGGGAGAACAGAAGACTTCCAAGAACCTCCCACACCTGGGAGGATCCTATGGTTCTAGAAGGAAGGAGCTAGTGATGGAGAGAAGGAAGGAACGGAGGAACGGACGATGGATGCAAGGAAGCTAGGAGGTTTTTTAAGAAAAGATCGGACAGCCACCTGTCCTGGATGGTTCCAGTAGAAGACGTCCAAGATTGATTCCATCCCTACAACGATTCTACAATTTCAGATCAGGCATTGAGAAGGGCATCCATTTGGCGATCGCAATGAAGGCACCGCGGGTTCCATTTTAGCACTGATAACGCCGTTTGCGAGAGTGTTGCGTTGTGTTGTCGTGTTGTTGTTTTGTTAAAGTAACTTTTTAAAGCTCTGGCCGGGAGCACAGGTTAGGATCTTAAGGCGGGCCCGAGTGCCTCAGTGTCCCTAAATGTCTTTCGGCCGACATAGCCTGCGTCTGGGAAAGAATATAAAATAAAGGGAGTTAAGTCTGCGCCCCCCCCAGCTTGTCAACCCAGCTTCTCCTCAGAGGCCACACCGTACCAGCCGTAATTAGAAATACCACAACCCTGTGCAGGTGGCATCTCTCCCCCACCCACCCACCCACCCACCCCAAACCATGTGGCTTACCTCCCCTTGTTCTCCCAGCCGCCCGTTTCGCTTCTCTGAACCCGCGGGGAGGGCACGGTGCATGGGTTTAGAGCGGGCTTCAATGCCGGAGCACCTCTAAATTTAGGTGCGGGCAACCCGCCGGGGGGGGGGGGTTGGCGGTGCTAGGTGCCACCTTGCCAGAGAAGAAAGAAGAAGTGGTCGGGTGCCGTGAGGCAGTGGGGGTGAGTGGGTGGGGTGGGGGCTCTCCGTTTTCTTTTCCTCCTTGGCTCATTCCGATCCGTCATCTGAATGGAAAGGAACCTTTTGCAACCGGAGCGGTGAATTCCAACAGAAAAACAGAGGCACATATAGATTGCTTTTAAAGCAACATTTTAACTAGGGGGAGGGGAAAAACCTGTCATGCAGTCCTGGAACGACGCAGGTTTTAAACTAGCCGGTGTCCCTTGGCCCTTTGGGGTCTCAAACACAGGCCTTTCTATAGAGACATTGCTCTCCTGCTTTTCACAACAACCCTACAACAGGCATGCCCAAACTTCGGCCCTCCAGAGGTTTTGGACAGCAACTCCCACAGTCCTTTGCCGTTGGCAACCTAAGCTTAGAATTCTGGGAGTTGTGGTCAAAAACATCAGGAAGGCCGAAGTTTGGGCATGCCTGACCCTACAAGGTAGGTCAAGCTAAGTGGGGGGTGAAAGAGGAACAGTTCTAAGGTCACCCCCCCAAAAAAAAAGAATTTTTATGGCTGAGCCGAACCCAGATCTCCCAATGCGGTAACCACTACTCCACGCGACGGGAGTGACAGATCCATTTTTAAAGAAAACGATTCCTTATTTGAATATGCCTGGGTGCTCTACAATTGTGGTTAAAAAAAATAATCAGGAAGAAGATTAAAGATTTTGAAATCGCCCTTTCGTCTCAGTATTTAAGTTGCAAGGGAAGTTTTGTATAGTTTTTTTTTAATCATTTGCATCGGAGTGCAGTATCGGAACTGACCACTAGTGGGGACTAAAGAGTCTTTTGTAACAAGAGGGGAAATGTGGTGGTAAGAACTCCCTGTGGGCTGGAGCCATGATGGTGATATGAAGCAAGGTCGCTTCCAGACACCCTAGTACGCCTCCTGCCAAAAGGGGAAAAGATGCCGGTCCTTACTGATCAATTCCCCCCCCCTCCCCCCGGCCACGAGACACAAAACAATTACAGAAAAGAATCAGAAAGAATTTGTGGCTTTACTTTTAAAGCTTCTTCACAGCCAGGTTCTCCTGATTTATTGCTCCAACCACTCAAATAATCCCTGCCGGCTGGGGTTCTTAATGGGCCACTGGCAAGCCTGGGCAATGACTCCCTCGGTCCCCCTAGTGACCTGTTCCGATATTGCACCTTGAAAAATCTTGGGCCAAATGAAATAACCCAAAGGACACTTTTCCTGGCAGGTTGATGAGAGATGGCTGGCAAAGCTACCCCCTTTTTTCTTGGGTGTAAACACCCAAGAGGAGAAAAGATGGGTTGGGGTTGGAGACCTCTCTCTCTCTCTTTTTTTTTTTTAATAAGTTCCTCGAAACTAGATTTTCCCTCCACCACCCCAAGGGTCACAGTGTCTGGACACTTGCCCAACCCTTCCATCACATTTCTTTCACTATCTCAACCCCAATTTCCCCCTTCCTTCCTTCCTTCCTTCCTTCCTTCCTTCCTTCCTTCCTTCCTTCCTTCCTTCCTTCCTTCCTTCCTTCCTTCCTTCCTTCCTTCCCAGCCTCCCTCCCTCCCGCCTTTCTGCCGCTGACATTTGAAAAAAAACCCGGCAGGCTCGAGACGAGAGACGGCAGCTGCAAGGTGGCACGGCGCCAACCTCGCTCATTTCGGCTGCGCCGCGCACACGCACATGTACGCACACACATTCTCCATGGGATCAAACCACGGAGTCAACCGCCGGCGCTCCGAAAATTTCACAGCCACCACCTCACGTTAGCAGTTTACTGGCTTTTTGATCAGACAGGATCCTTTCATTCTATCATTCTATCATCCTTCCTCTTTTTCTACTCTGTCATTCTGTCCTCCTTTGCCTTTTTGGGGGGATTTTCCTCCATTCCCTCCCTCCCTCCCTTCCTTCTATCCATCATCAACTCCTTCCTTCCTTCCTTCTATCCATCATCAGCTCCTTCCTTGCTTCCTTCCTTCCTTGCTTCCTTCCTTCCTTCCATCCATTCATCAGCTTTCTTTCTTTCTTTCTTTCTTTCTTTCTTTCTTTCTTTCTTTCTTTCTTTCTTTCTTTCTTTCTTTCTTTCTTTCTTTCTTTCTTTCTTTCTTTCTTCCATCCAGCCATCATCAGCTCCTTCCTCCCATCCTCCCTTGCTTCCATCATCAGCTCCTTCCATCCATCCATCCATCTATCCATCCATCTATCCATCCACCCATCATCAGCTCCTTCCTTCCTTCCTTCCTTCCTCCCTCCCTCCCTCCCTCCCTCCCTCCTTCCTTCCTTCCTTCCTTCCTTCCTTCCTTCCTTCCTTCCTTCCTTCCTTCCTTCCTTCCTTCCTTCCTTCCTTCCTTCCTTCCTTCCTTCCATCAATCAATCCATCCATCCATCCATCATCAGCTCCTTCCTTCCTTCCTTCCCACCAACACAGCTAAAACCTAGGCCCAACCCACAAATAAACCCACTGGTGACGGCCACATCAACATCAAATCTCAAGTGTCCAGTCCACTGGCTTTTTGACCCGACTGGATCCGACCGAAACCCATTTCTCTCCTGTTTTATGGTCCCTAAGGCTGACCAAGCCAGCGCCTAGAGCGAGTGGGGGAACCGATAGGTGGCTACCCATATGCCCGTCCTTGTTTGCCACGAAACCAGCGCGTCCGGTGTCCTGGCTGACCTCTTTTTGCTATGCTCCATAGGTCATGGCTGCCTCCACTTCTCTCTCTCTCTCTCTCTCTCTCTCTCTCTCTCTCTCTCTCACACACACACACACACACACACACACATTCCAGGAGTGCATCCCCCCCCCCCGCCTCGTGTTTGTGGGTGCCTGTTAAGCTCCCCCTTCCCGGTATTTCCCTAGTATGAAAACATCCCGCATCCGCACAACGCACTGGTCCAGCTCTCGGTCCTGACCGTGACCGAGACTTTCTCCGCACAGGGAAGGCGGGCGGGGGGGATCCTTGCGTGGGCGAGGGGCCACGGGCCACGCCACCCCCTCCTTTCCTATCATACTCCCCACCTGGGAAAGCACCAAATTGCCTGGCTTCATGGAAGGATCTGGCAGGAGGACATTGGGGTGGCACCCCCCCCACACACACATCCACCCCACCACCTTCCGTTCCAAGCCTGGGGACTGAAGGTTCAACACCCCCGATTTAGGGTCTCTGTAGCTTGATTTTTCTTCAAGCCACACTCAAGGGCTGGGAAGGGTGTTGTTGTGTGTGTGTGTGTGTGTTGTTGTTGTTGTTTTTTAAATTTTCTTCCCTGACAATAGAATTCATTATGATGGAAATATCCTCCAGAGGACTGGGGCTTAATTACCTCCTCATTTGCATTTTTGCATATTAATGACTGCAGTGCTGCTTCTCTCTCTGTCTCTTTTTTTTTCTTTTTCTCTCCCCCCCACTTTTTGCTGCAGTGTTTTTCCAAGGTGGAGGGGGAGAGCGCGCAGCGAAGGAGAGGAAAGCAGGGTGGAGATCTGAGTTCTTGTTTCGTCCGCCCTCCATTTTATTTCCCCTTTTCTTCCCACCCCAAAGGACCAGCAAACAGCTGCATGGGATCCAGGGACGGCTTTTCTCCCGCCTTGAAAAGTGTGTGTGTGGGGTCTCCCCATTAGCCATTTTGTGGGGTGCCATCGGAGCTAGAACCTTCAGGATTGCCCCCTGATTAAGGGACACATATTTGCGGCCACCCCTGGATCCCTCGGGGTGCGCACCGGTAGGGTTCCCGGTGGTTCCAGCTGACCTGGTCACTCCTTAGAACTTACAACGTCGACATGTCCACACTTCGGCCCTCCTGATGTTTCGGACCCCAACTCCCAGAATTCTAAGCGTAGCTCGCCGATGACAAAGGACTGTGGGGGGTTGTGGCCCAAAACATCTTGAGGGCCAAAGTTTGGACAAGCCTTTCAAATCCATCAGAATAGGGTGGGGCGCAGATTAAAGAAAACAACAGCGGGGGGCTAGGTGGGTTCTCACCCCCCCTGCCATCTTGTAGGGGACCCATCTACCCATTTATCGTAGAGGCAGAGAGGAAGAGAGAGAGAGAGAGAAGGACATAAAATGGGCGAGAAGGTCTTAGTAGACTACGAGGAAACGTGTGCCCGGATTGTGACGCAGCAGCAAAAAAGTCTAACGTGATTCCAGATCGACAGATCATGGGGGAAGGATAGTTTCCCCTTGGTTCTGCTTTGGTGAAGCTTGACCGATGACGTCCCGTCCACTTAGGGACACATACAATCCCGGTGATGAACCTTCTTACCAAACTGGAACGGGTTTAGAGAAGTGCCCACGACGGGCGAGGAACGGAAGGTCACGGCTCTTCTAATGAGGACTAGTTTCTTGGCTTTTTAAAAGAGGAAAGAGGAAAGACTTCTCTGGGTCTCCCTTTCAAAAAAAGCCAGGATCTGGTGGTAAAACCCGAGACATCCCCGTTAAGACCTGTTTGTGGGACGGATTGTAATCGGAGCCGGTTTGCACAGCCGGGACCCGGCTTTCAGCGTCCGGGAAAATTCCCGACATCGCCGGAACCCGAGAGGCCAGGACAGAGAGAGAGAGAGAAGGGGACGAGACGCGTCCAAGCTGGGACATAGGGGGCCGCGTCCCCCCTCCTTACACACACCTCGGGCTCCATTGTTTGGCACGCGGCCTTCGGGTCTGGGGTGTCGGAGTGCGTTACTTCCACTACATAAACCCCAACCGCAGCCGGGGAGGAAGATGGCCAGAGCAGAGCGGGGAAGGGGCCGAGACCACGTGGGAACCGAGCCCTAGTGGGGGGGGGCGACCGTTTTTTGGGGTGGGTGGGTGGGTGGGAGGGCTGGTGGACATCACTCCTAAAAGCACATTCCCCGGACTCGAGGAACGTTCTGGAATATATCGACGGCAACGCTGGCCCATCGCAAAGCACCCCACGCCTTGTCCTGCCAGTCCCCAAATTGTTGTTTTATTCAGGCACTCAAGCCTGAAAAAGAATTGCAGCTGGTCAATTTTAAAAAGTTTAAAACACAAGGAATTCCCCCCCCCCCCCGAATCCTGGTGTCTTCCCTCTTACTGGAGATTTTGGCTGAGTCTTTGGGTTGGCAGATCCCTCACCCCTAAATAAATAAATAAATAAAACACCCCACTCCTGCCCTTCCAAAAGATAAAATTTTACCAGAAGGGTCAAATGTTCTGGGTGAGCCACGCCGCCTAGCCAAGCCTCTGAGCATGTGGGAAGCGCCGGAGAGTTTCCAAGGAAGAGCCCACGCCTGGTTTGTTCCTGGGGCCGCCTAGTCCGTTTCTGAACCCCATCATTTCTGTCTTGGGAGGCACTTCCCTCCGACTTTCCACAGATTCAGGCCTTGAGCCACGTCTCGTTCAAAGCGTGCTGGAGACCTATAATAATAATAATAATAATAATAATAATAATAATAATAATAATAATAATAATAATAATAATAATAATAATAATAATAATAATAATAATAATCTGGCCTGTCGTGCTGATATTAAGAGTTGAATCGGAAGGCCAGATTGGGCCCCAACAAAGTTTCCTCGAGTGGACAAAAAAAAAGGGGGGAGGCCTCATCGAATGTTTGGTTTTTTTGGGGGGGGGTGTCTCAGTTTCATAAGGGTGATTTTGCTGTCGGGTCGACAAGCAGATTGGAAAAAGGGACAGGCCAGGGCTTGGGGAAGGTTGCCTCCTGGGGACTGCATGTCCCATCATCCCCCCTCTGCGTGGCCCCACTGGCCAGGACTGGGATTCTAACTCACCCCCCCTTGTCTTTAAGATCAGTCGACAGACCCAAAGTTCCTTTGGGGAGGTCCGAGAAAGTAACTTTTTAAAAGCATGGGATGTTGATGGCAACAGTGAAGGAAGCCCCCCCCCCTCGGGGGTTCCTTATACAGTAACTGAAGACTGTGTCTCTCCCCCCCCATGTAGTTAAATACATTTTCTTTTATTTTTTCTTTAGATATATTTCTATACCGACAAACCAAGACCCCTCTTTATAGGGTAACATGATGGCAGTGTTTTTATCAGAATATACAGTATATACTTGGAGGAGAAAACTGGGAATCAAAGAACAGATAGACAGACAGACAGACAGACAGATAGATAGATAGATAGATAGATAGATAGATAGATAGATAGATAGATAGATAGATAGATAGATAGATAGATAGATAAGGAAGGAAGAGATAGGTAGATATTCTGTCATACATATACTAGATGCATATGCAGACACCTGTGTGTGCAGAGGGAGAAAAATAATATATTTAAATATGTACAGCACTGTATATAGATTTAAATGGAACTTCCAAATCAGCCTGGCCAGCTTTGAAAGACATGGACATGAACATTATATATGTACAGCATTTACAGAGGAATATATTCTCAAAGGACATGTAGGTATTAAAATCTAAGGAATATAAGGATATTATACAGTACAGTATCAGTTTTACACACTTTAAAAACTGGGTCTCTTGTGTTTGGGATGCATCGCAGGACCTCCCCCGCCCCCAATTCCTAGACTCGCTGGGAAAGGCTGTCATTCTTGACTGAAGGCCGTAGGCAAAGAGGAAGGACCCCCCTATGTGAGAGGCATCGACCCTATTCAAGAAACCCCCACGTTTGCCCTCCACAATGCCCTTAAAGGAGGCGAGGGGGCCCGCCTGCCCGAGAGCTGCACCGGTGGAACAGCCGCCTGCCTCGGAGGTCGGGCGCCCTCCTTTCCTTTAAGCGCAGGCGGGTCCAAACTCCGGCCCTCCAGAGGTGTTTTGGACCACAACTCCCACAGTCCTTTGCCAGCGGCGATCTACGCTTAGCATTCTGGGAGCGGTGGTCCAAAACACATCTGGAGGGCCGGAGTTTGGACGTGCCTGCAAGTTTAAGGGCACCGATCCACTTTCTCCTCCTTTTTCTCTTGCGCTCCGCTTCCCTTCCCTTCCCTTCCCTTCCCTTCCCTTCTCCCCAATGGTGGAGTTTGTATATTTTAATTTTTTTAACCTCCTTACTTAAAGGCAGCCTTTGCAAGGGAGGAAGGAGCCGGCCGTCTGCGCATGCTCTCCCTAGAAAAACAAAAAAAAAAAAAATAATTCACTTTTCCTACTCTTAATTGGCCGGCTCCTGATTGCCTTCTCTCGGGCGCACCTGGAGTCACTCCGGATTGTCCGGCGGCGTGTAGACGCCGAGCTCCATGGCGGAGGAACTGGTGAGTACCGTCTCTTTTGTATCTTTTCCCCTTCGGCAACTGTTGCCCCCCTGGTCCCTTGTTTTTTGAAATGTGTGCATTTGGCAACTTCTTGACCAACTTTTGGCAAAGTTTTAAAACTTGTATCCATTCCCCCCGAAGCGGCTACACGAGCGCCGCTTTCTCCCTCCCCCCCCCCCTTTTAAAGGCGCCTGTGTTGGAATTAAGTCGGCCCAAGCCGCGCTTTTGTGTATTTATTACTCCTTCTCAGTTTTCTAAGTTTGTTGTTGTATTTCTCCGTGGAAACAGTGGCATTGTTGGCTTTGAGGCGTGGAATGGAACGGCTTCTAAGTTTTTAGAAAGTTCCCCAGCACCTTTCTTTCTTTCTTTCTTTCTTTCTTTCTTTCTTTCTTTCTTTCTTTCTTTCTTTCTTTCTTTCTTTCTTTCTTTTATGCATCATCAGCTCCTTCCTTCCTTCCTTCCTTCCTTCCTTCCTTCCTTCCTTCCTTCATTCTCTCCATCTTCAGTTCCTTCCTTCATCAGCTCCTCCTTCCTTCCATCCATCCATCTTCAGTTCCTTCCTTCCTTCCTTCCTTCTATCCATCATCAACTCCTTCCTTCCTTCCTTCCTTCTTTCCTTTGTTCCTTCCTCTTTCCTTCCTTCCTTCCTTCCTTCCTTCCTTCCTTCTCTCCATCATCAGCTCCTTCCTTCCTTCCTTCCTTCCTTCCATCCTTCCTTATCACCTTCCTTCCTTCCTTCTCTTCGTTCCTTTCCTTGTCCTTCCTTCCTTCCTTCTTCATCAGCTCCTTCCTTCCTCTTCCTTCCTTCCTTCCTTTTATCAGCTCTCTCCTTCCTTCTTCTGTCCTTTCTTCTTCGTTCCTTCCTTCCTTCCTTCATCAGCTCCTTCCTTCCTTCCTTCCTTCCTTCTCTCCATCATCAGCTCCTTCCTTCCTTCCTTCCTTCCTTCCTTCCTTCCTTCCTTCCTTCCTTCCTACTGGGCACAAGGGGTGCCATCACAATCACCCAAAGTTTCCCCCTGCCTGTCTTTCCCACCACCTTATTTTGACCTCGAATGATCAGCTGTAACAATCTGCATTTAGATCGAGAGATGTGCCTGTATTTAGAGAGAGCTGTACAGTATTTTGTTCGGGGTGGGGTGGGGTGGCGGGCATTGTATTTTAACAGGTCCAAAATATCCCAGCTGTTTGGGTTTTCTCTGTTGTCTTGATTTTCTGATCTCGATTCATTTGCCCCCTTAGGACTTGGTTGGCCACTTCTCAGAAATGCGTAGCATCTTGAAATCAAAACCTGTGTCCTAAAATAAAATAAAATAATGTTCGCTTATAGAGAGAACTCCGAAATGTGCAGGTCGGGTTTGAATTCCAAGCAGCCTTGGGAAGTGGCAGGTTTCAGCTTGCAAGGAGGTTGGTTTTCTGTCCTTTAAAATAAACAATCATCTTTTTAACCCTAAACTCAGAAGTTATATCAGTATCATGGTTTCTTATGTCAACCTTGTGTCCATGGATGCGTTTTCTTAGAGATTGTCCTGTTTGTCCAATGTAGAGTGCAGGTGGGCATTGGTGGCAAAAGTTGGCATAGATGACACTGGTTGAAGAACAGGTGAGGTTGCCCTTGACACTGTATTCAACATTGTTGGGTCTTGTGATGGTGTGGCCAGAGTAGATGCGTGGGCAGAGTTGGTGTGGGGCTCTGTGGCAAGGTTTAGTTCCGTTGTCCATGTTGCTGTTTTCTAATCTGGTGTGCATTAGTATTTGTTTTGAGGTTGGGAGGTTCTCTGTAGGCAAGTATGGGTCTCCCACCAAGAACTTTGGAGAATGATGTGTTCTTGTCAAGAATGGGCCGGAGATCATTTAAGATGCGTGTGAGTGGTCTCATTTGTGGACTGTTAAGTGGTGTTAAGAACCTAAGAAGAGCCCTGCTGGATCAGGCCAATGGGCCATCTAGTCCAGCTTCCTGGATCTCACAGTGGCCCCACCAAAAGCATCTGGGAGCGCACGAGACTAGATCTCTGTCTCCTGATAGTCCACTCCCCCCTGCCTCTGGCCCTTGAAGGACCCTGGTTGTAAGCCTGGAGATGACACACATCTCCCTCATGGTTTGTCACCTGGGATGGACTTCTCCTCCAGGAATCTGTCCAAGTCCCCTTTGGAAGGCATCCAGGCTAGATGCCATCACCACATCTTGTGGCAGGGAGTTCCACAGACTGTCATTTGGCCCTTTGGATCTGTCTTGTCGCAGGTTATCTCTGGGGATGTGCCTTGCTTTGTTGATTTGTTCCTTAATCATGCGAGGTGGGCATTGTAGTCCTTCTGGAGCTCTTCACAACCGTCTCTGGTTTTTACCACCCAGAAAAAGTTTCGTGCCATCTGCAAACTTGGCCACCTCACTGCTTATCCCCTGTCTCCAGGTCATTGATGTACAGATTGAAAAGCACCGGTGCCAGGACCTGTGCTTTTCTCCCTCTGCTCGCCGCCCTGAGAGAATCCCGGCCCAACAAACTTAAATTCCACACAAGCTGGCTTGCCTTATTTAAAAATAGCTGCAATAGGTTTGGGGTTTTAAGATGCACTATGTTTATGCTGGATCTCTGGTGGGTCCCTTTCAACTCCGCAGCTCTCTGATGATGATGACGATGATGACGATGATGGTGATGATGACGATGATGCCGATGATGCCGATGAATTTCTTAATAAATAGATCCTTCCCTCCCCCTCTCATTTCTCACTGCACAGGCTTCCCCAAAACTGCATGCAGTTTTTTTTAAAATATGCAATAGCGAGCACTGCATGTTTCAGTTTTTTAAAAATATGATTCTATTTTCTCTTTGCAGTTTAAAAACAACAACACAGGAGCAAGGCTGGTCTAGGACGAGGTGGAGAAAGGTTTATGTTGTGCAAATGTCACCAGGGCTGGGGTCCCCCCCTTTGACTCATCCCTGTGGCCCTTCTTACAAAAATCCGTCTTTGGGGGACAGGATCAGACCTTTGCCCCAGATAGCGAGTCAAATATGACACACACATTGGGCATATATCCTGACGGTAGTGTCCCAGTTTGGAGTCCTCAGTGTCATAACATTAAATTCTAAAAAAAATACCCTTTTTTGCAGAGACATGTGGGAAACACCGGAAACCCCTCGTTTTGGTCTTAGGTGTACCACGTCTTGGTCTTAGGTATACCACGGTCTTGACATTCCGGTGTTCAGAGGCTGAAGCATGTCAATAATGTTTGAAAATAGTCATGATAATATAAGGTTTTCTTTTTGCCTTCAGTTGTAGGCCGATGAAACGGATGTCGCCTTTTAAAATCCAGGTTCGGTTTACTCACAGCTCTTCTATGAGTGCTGTCACTGTTGAATGAAAGAGGTATCTTGGTTTGCCGAAGGGCCCTGGGATTGTTTTAATGGGGAATTCTTGCAAAGGTGCATCCTGCATCACAAAGAGGCCACCTCAACCTTTAAGGCTGGGCTAGAGGCGATAACTTTACAGGCCTTTAAGTGCACCCTGGTGCTGGTGCTTCTGCAGGGTCACCCATTTCCAAATTTAAGGGCATCTGTGTCGGACATCCTAAAACCGAGTTCCTCCTGTTTCGACGCTCCTGACAGCGTCCCAAGGAATCTGGGCAGAGGAAGGTGGGGGAAAGTATTAATTTTGGATCGTATGCTGCTTTTTAAAATTTCCATTACACAAAAAGAATTTTAGGGCTCAAGGAGGGATGCCCTCTTTAATGGCTTGGTGCGGGATGGACCCCTTTCTTCTCTCTCTGATCCCAAAGTCGGTTGTCAGGGAACTCACAATCTCTGTGATCCTGGAAATGTTTACCTCGTGACCTCCGGTCCTCCAAGCTGTCGCTTGATGACTTGAGTCGTATTCCGACTTTTGGGGCCAGCTGGCTTTCTTAGTAGCTGCGCATTGAGCAGAGGCAACGGCTTTGAAGGACAGCCCCGGCATGGATTCCTCGCTGTGGATTCCTCTTCCGTCTGTGGATCAGCACGACCCGAAGGTACGTCTCTGTCCAGGAGCCTTTTTATTTTATTTTTGCAAAATTAAAAGGGACCCCAATTTTTTCTGGAGTTGGATTTTGGAAGCAGGAACACGTCTGCCCCGTTCCCAGGCGCTAGCAAGGCCATTGGTGTGTCTACGCCAGGCACGTCCAAACTTCGGCCCTCCTGATGATTTGGACCACAACTCCCAGAATTCTAAGCTTAGGCTGCCCATGACAAAAGACTGAGGGAGTTGCGGTCCAAAACATCTGGAGGGCCGAAGTTTGGACATGCCTGGTCTACGTTGTGTCGTTTGTAGCAGTTGGGTTCCGCTTTGAGGGCCGTGGGTTTGTAGATCAGCAGAAGGCAGGGAATCGGTGACACTCTCCCTTAAATGAACGGCAGGGAACCTAAGCCCCCCATCAACTACAAAGACCAGCAGTCTGTCATCAAGGAAGTGGAGCCAAACGGCCCTGACAGTGCCGTGTTAAAGGCCGCTCTTGGTCAGCCTGGCCGTGTTTTCGTTCTGGAGTTCCCCCCCCCCTTTTCGCCCTCAAAACAAGCCTCCCAAGGCATCAGTGTAGAAGAGCTGGGAGTAGACCGTAGCACAGCCGTTCAGCCTTTTGTTGGCCGATACGGAGTGGAGCTGGGAGCGACTCATGTGAGCACCCCAAGGCACGCGGGCGTGTGGTGGCGGCGCTTGGGACCCAAAAAGGAACAGCTGGTTGCCTTGGGTGCCGAGGGGCATTGCTCTTCTGCTCTGCCCTATTAATTCATCTCCATTGGGGGGGGCAGGGCTTTTGTACAGTTAATGGGTCTTAGTTGTTCACCCGAGAACATATTGCAGTCCTTGGCAGCCTTTTCACCCAGTAGGCTCCGAAGGGGGGGGGAGAGGGAGCCTTAAACCCACTCTCACCCACCCCCAGCTTAAATTTCGCCACGTGGCCTCTCGTGGTCCACGCTGGCGTGATGGTGTGTCTCCCCTAAAAAATAATAATAATTTCCAGGCACGGCCCCACACCCTGCTCTCTTCCCGGGCTGGTGCCGGGTTCGACATCCCAGGCCAGAGAGAACAGGCACCCGGGGGTTGCCACCAGAGAAAGGCAGACCAGGGTTCGAATCCTGCCCCGGATGGGTGGGTGGGTGGGTGGGTGGATGGAGAGACTAGAACAGATTTTAGAAGTGGAGAACCCTATTCCACCCTAAATGTTTCGTAGCAGGAAAGTATGTAATTTCCTCAGCCGTCGTCACATCAGCCGAAACCAGAAATATTTCTGGAGGGTGGGGAGGGGGGGTTGGGAGATATTTCGTCCTTGGTACAGAGGGGGCCAGCCCATCCTCAGCAAACCGGAGCCACGGAGTGAGTGGCCCCGAGAGGCAAAAGCAGGGAGTTCAATTCCCCCCACAGGGCCTCCTTGGCAGGGGTTGGACTAGAACAGGGGTTTCCAAACTTCAGCCCTTTAGAGGGTTTTGGACCACAACTCCCAGAATTCCCAGCCTAGATTGCCAATGGCAAAGGACTGTGGGAGTTGTGGTTCAAAACATCTGGAGGGCCGGAGTTTGGACACCACTGGGCTCAGATGATCTCCAGATGACCCCTTCCTGCTCGACAGATTATTATTGCTGTTTATCTGAACATCGTAACCCCCCCCCCGAAACACATGACAAGTATCCTGTAATGCTGTTTAAAAGAAAAATACAGGAAGAACAATTTTTCAGGGCCAGATTGCAGAGTTTAATGATTTAATGGGGGATTTTTTGGGGGGAGCTGGGTTCCAGGAACAAAGCCAGCGAGATTCAGCAGGGGTCCCACCCTACAGAACGTAGCTCAGTACCAGGGTCCGTTTTATTGGGAGCAGGCTGCCATGCCACTCCTATTCTGGATGGACACACACACACACACACACACACACACAGAGAGAGAGAGAGAGAGAGAGAGAGAGAGAGAGAGAGAGAGAGAGAGGCTCCTTTCTACATGTGTGATCAGCCAGGGTACTATCAGGACCGTTCCAGGTTTGGGGCCGAACGTTACCAGAAATGGCACCCACACACCCACACACCCACACACACACACCCATGCTGAACCTCTTTGGAAGGAGAGCATGCCACCTCGGTTAATAATGAACAATTGAGCACCGTCGATTCTGAATTTTAGTGACCTTTTCGAGGGTTTAGCAGGTTGTAATTTCACATTCTTTTTTTCCCCTGCCGGTGCCCTGGGCAGCCCAGGCCCAGCAGACGATTCGAACCCCTGACCTCTGGAACTGCAGCCAGATATATACAGGATAGGCAAGGAATTTGTGTGGCCTGTATCTGTTCTACCAGCCAGAGGGAAAACACATCTATTTTTCTAAGATTTTTAAGAGCTCCCTGTCCACATGGCAGCCTGGAATTCAAAACGACAGGGGCTTCGCTTCGCCTCCTAGTCAGCTAACCTCTCCTCTTTCCTCGTTTAGTTTCGACGGCTAACGAGTCTTCCTGCAAAGGCCCGGACAGACTGGAGGAAAATCTGCCGATCCTTGCGCAGCCGACAGAGAAAGTTACGGTGGTCTGTTTGTGTTTTCTCCTTTCTCAAAAGAATGCATTTGTTCCAGAGTTTAAATGGTAATACAGTGGACCCTTGTATGACAAACAGTTTGTATAATATAAAATTTGTACAACATAAAATATTCCAGAGATAGGGGGACATTGGCTGAACAGAATCGCCTAGGGGGCAAATCCGTACAACACAAAAATGGGATTATTCCATTTTCAATGCATTCCTATGGGAAATTTGTAGAAAGGAACATTCGCTTAACATAATTTCATTTGGAACGAATTAATTCCTTAATACAAGGGACCACTGTATTAAAAGATTAAAAACCTACCAACGCATATGGTCACCAATTATTTACCAGAAGCGGCCACTAGATGGAACTAGAGACCAAGCAGTGTATGGTTGGAATACATAACATGGTCTCTGGCGCTCTCTGGTGGCCATTACTGGCAAATACATAATAGGAAATTGCGGTGGCTTGGTTTAAACTGTGGACAAAAGCACCTTGACTCTCGGGATCCTGTTAAGTTGATACTGGGGACCATAGAGCCTTAACTCTCGTGACCCCATCAAGTTTATACTGGTGATAAAAGCACCTTAACTCTTGGGACCCCCTTAGGTTTAAACAAGGGACAAAACCACCTTAATGCAAGGGATCCCCCTAGGTAAAAACTGGGGACGAATGTGCCTGAACTCTAGCAATACCCTTGGGTTTAAACTGGGGACAAAAGCGCCTTAACTCTTGGAATCCCCTTATGTTTATACGGGAGACAAAAGCACCTTAAATGTAGAGATCCCCTCAAGTTTTTACTGTGGACAAAAGCACCTTAACTCTCGGGATCCCCTTAATTTTATGCTGGGCACAAAAGTGCCGTAACTCTTGGAATCCTTATAGATGTAAGCTGGGACAAAAGCACCTTAACCCTCGAGATCCTCTTAAGTTAAAACTGGGGACAAAAGAGCCTTAACTTTAGGAATTCCATTAGGTTTAAACAGGGGACAAATGTGCCTTAAATCTTGGAATTCCCTTAGGTTTAAACTGGGGACAAAAGTGCCTTAACTCATGGGATCCCCTTAGGTTTATATTGGGGACAAAAGTGCCTTACCTCTTGGGATCCCCCTAGGTTTAAACTGGTGATAAAAGCACCTTAACTTTTGTGACTACCCTGAGGTTTAAACTGGGGACAAAAGCACCTTAACTCTTGGGATCCCCTTAGGTTTATATTGGGGGAAAATGTGCCTTAACTCTTGGGATCTATATAGTTTTATACTAGGGACCAAGGCACCTTAACTGTAGAGATCCCCTTAAGTTTATACTGGGGACAAAAGCACCTTAACTCTATGTATTCCATTAGGTTTATATTGGGGACAAAAGTTCCTTAACTCTAGTGATCTATATAGTTTTATAATGGGGACAAAAGCACCTTAACTCTCAGGATCCATGTAGGTTTAAGCTGGGGACAACAGCACCAGGTCTTGGGATCCCCTTAGGTTTAAACTGGTGATAAAACCACCTTAACTCTTGGGATCCTCTTAGGTATGCACTGGGGTCAAAAGCACCTTAACTCTCAGGATCCATGTAGGTTTAAACGGGGGAACAAAGTGCCTTAACTTATAGGGTTCCCTTAGGTTTATAACAGGGACCAACATGCCTTAATTCTCAGCATCCTCTTAAGTTAATACTGGGTGGGCAGGTAGGGGGGGGAAAGCACCTTTACTATCGGGATTCATATAGGTTTAAAGTTGGGACAAAAGTGCCTTAACTTATAGGGTTCTCTTAGGTTTTAACTGGGGACAAAAACACCTTAACTCTGGGGATCCCATTAGTTTTAAACTGGGGACAAAATTGCCTTAGCTCTGGGGATCCCCTTAGGTTTATATTGGGGAGAAATGTGCCTTAACTCTTGGGATCTATATAGTTTTATACTAGATACAAAACTACCTTAGCTCTAGGGATCCCCTTAGCTTTATTTTGGGGACAAAAGTGCGACTGCCCTTAGGTTTAAACTGGGGACAAAAGTGCCTTAACTCTTGAGATCCCCTTAGTTTAAAACTGGGGACAAAATTGCCTTAGCTCTTGGGATCCCCTTAGGTTTATATTGGGGACAAAATTGCTTTAACTGTAGGGATGCCCTTAAGTTTATAATGTGGAAAAAAGCGCCTTAACTCTTGCAATGACCCTTAGGTTTAAGCTGGGGACATAAGCGCCTTAACTCTCTGGATCCCCTGAAACTGGGCCTTGCCCCCTGACCCCCCCCCCCGTCTTGACGTGACTCCTGAGGTGTTGCCCTTTTGTTTCCTTGTTTGCTAGCCAAACTGGCCACTGCGGAGGAGGGCGTCGAGGTGGCCACGGTGGAGCAGCAGAAGGAGCCACGGAGCTACGTTGGGGGACCCTCTCGGCTTGAGTCCGTGGCCGGGCATACCCAAGGTGAGAGACGCCAAGCAGGGCAGGCAGGAGGCCCTCGCACAGCCCCACCAAACCCTCGAGCTGGTAAGGATGCGACGCTGGCCTCGCCATGCGCCTTGGGTGTTAGAAATAGAGATTCGTGGGGTCTTTTGTTTAATGTTTTCAGACCACCAATAAGTAAATCAGTGGATTACGGTCCCACAGATAGAGAGGTCCAGGTGGTGGGGAAAGTGATTCTTTCTCCATCCTTTTTTGTTTGTTTCTTTGTTTCTTTTCTTATTTCTGTCTGTCTGTCTGTCTGTCTGTCTGTCTGTCTGTCTGTCTGTCTGTCTGTCTTTCTAGCTTTGCTTGCTTGCAGTCTTTCTTTCTTAATTTCTGTTTTTAACCCACTCAGCTTATAACGGCCAGCGTAGAAGCGACATGATGTAGACCAGTGGTGCCAAACCTTTGGCACTCCAGATATTTTGGACCACAACTCCCAGAATTCCAAGCCTGGGTTGCCAATGACAAAGTACCGTGGAAGTTGTGGTCCAGAACATCTGGAGGGCCGAAGGTTTGCCGCCACCGAGCTAGACTTCCAGTTGCCCACCACTTCTCTCTTTGGTGTGGAGGGTTCGTGGCCTGCCCCCCAAGAACCAGTGCTGTCACCCAGAGGAGCAACTGAGGTCAGGCAAAGCGGCGCATCTGCCTGGTAGCTGAGCTCTGGCCAAGCTCCCCTGAGCCCTGCAACTGGGTCTAAAGTTAAACCAAGTCCCCTCCGGGACTCTCAGAATCTTCTCAAGGGCTTTGGGGCTTCTGATCTGGCCTTCTGTGCGGTGGTGTGTGTGATGTGTTTCTTTTGAAAGAAACGGTTGCTGACCCTTCTCTCTGTTCTCCTAGATCGAGCAGGCCAAGCAGGGCGTTGACCAGAAGATCCAGAGCGGACAGGAGAAGCTGCATCAGAGGTGGTTGCAACTGCGTCAAAAGCAGCCCTCCGAGGGGTCCCCCAGAAGTTTGCTGCTGACACCAAGGTAGGGCCCGTTTGGATATATTTTTCCCTTCCCTTGTGGCTCAGGACAGCCCCGTAGAAATAATCTAGTGGACGATGTTCACAGATTCATAGAGTTGGAAGAGACCTTGAGGGCCATGCAGGAACCCCCATCCCAGTACCCCCGACAGACGGCCATCCAGCCTCCAAAGGAGGAGACTCAACCACCCTCCTTGGTGGCAGCATATTCCACTGCTGAACAGTGCTAACGGTCAGGAAAGTCTTCCTAATGTTCAAATGGAATCTCTTTTCCTGTACTTTGCAACTATTATTTATTTATTGAGTATTTTACCCTGCCTTTCTCCTTGGAAAAGGACCCAAGGGGGCTTCCAATAAGGACAGACTAAACAATCCCTTACAATTAAGACACAATCGGTTTGAGAAACAGGGAATTGAGGGCCCTCTTGCAGCATTTGAAGGCAACATTAAAACTAGCAATTGATAACATAGTGTCAGGGCAACCACACAAGGAGATAGACAGACACTTTATTAGTGGCTATATACACAAAGTCTAACATAGTGTCAATGCACTCACACAAGGAGAATAAATTATAAGAGACAAATGTTCAATATAAGGGTATATAAAGCAACAAAGTCTATAACCTTGGGATCCCCTTAGAGATGCCAGAAGTCTTCCAAATGTACTGCCACCCTCTTCAACTCTCTCTACTTTTCTCAACAGATTTAAGGTTCACGCTTTGGAGGCCTCGCCCAGCAGCTCCGGTCTGCCACTGCCACATTGGTCACCAACCTCCAAGGGCCTCCAAGGAGAAAGTGTCCCTCGTCCGGAAGAACGTCGACGACCAACGGGCGTCCTTCACCTCCGCTACGTCTTTCCGGGACTTGTCCGGTGCCATCTTGGCCCAACGCCGGGAGAAGGTCACCACGGCTCGCGAGCGGACGGAGGAGCTGATGGAGCAGCTGGCCCAGAACGCCCCGCTTTTATGCCATCAGGCAAACCCCAGGTGGAGAAAATTGAGATGGAATAGGGGCAAATAAAATCTATTATTTTTGGGGGGGAGATGGTGTAGGACATGGTAGAAGGAGCCAAATTTGTTGAGAAATCTCTTTTGTTCAGAGTAGCACCTCCCGGGCTTTCGCCGTTATTTTGGGAGAACTCCTTGAACCCATGTTAGCAAGCAAGCGTACTAACTCTCCCATATTAAGGAAGATGATTGTTATTTTTTCCTCGCACCCCCGGGTTAATAGCATGGATTAAGGAAACCACAGTGAGTGCCAAGTTCTCCAGTGTCAGATCGCCTGCAGCTTGGATCCTTAAAGGAGGTGGGAGGGGGGGGACCACGGGGCTTCCCCATGGCAGGTTTTAGAGACCCCAACACTAGAATAGGGACTCCAACACTAGAATAGAACAAAAGACAGACTCCAACACTAGAATACAGACTCCAGCACTAGAATAGAACAAAAGACAGACTCTAATACTAGAATACAGACTCCAGCACTAGAATAGGGACTCCAACTCTAGAATAGAACAAAAGACTAGAACCAACACAGAAACAGACTCCAGCACTAGAATAGGGACTCCAACTCTAGAATAGAACAAAAGACAGACCCCAACAATAGAATAGGGACTCCAACTCTAGAATAGAACAAAAGACAGACTCTAATACTAGAATACAGACTCCAGCACTAGAATAGGGACTCCAACTCTAGAATAGAACAAAAGACAGACTCTAATACTAGAATACAGACTCCAGCACTAGAATAGGGACTCCAACTCTAGAATAGAACAAAAGACAGACCCCAACACTAGAATAGGGACTCCAACACTAGAATAGAACAAAAGACAGACTCCAACACTAGAATACAGACTCCAGCACTAGAATAGGGACTCCAACACTAGAATAGAACAAAAGACAGACTCCAACACTAGAATACAGACTCCAGCACTAGAATAGGGACTCCAACTCTAGAATAGAACAAAAGACAGACTCTAATACTAGAATACAGACTCTAACATTAGAATAAGGACTCCAACACTAGAATAGAACAAAAGACAGACTCCAACACTAGAATACAGACTCCAACACTAGAATAGGGACTCCAACACTAGAATAGAACAAAAGACAGACCCCAACACTAGAATACAGACTCCAGCACTAGAATAGAACAAAAGACAGACTCCAACACTAGAATACAGACTCCAACACTAGAATAGAACAAAAGACAGACTCCAACACTAGAATAGGGACTCCAACACTAGAATAGAACAAAAGACAGACTCCAACACTAGAATACAGACTCCAACACTAGAATAGGGACTCCAACACTAGAATAGAACAAAAGACAGACTCCAACACTAGAATAGGGACTCCAACACTAGAATAGGGACTCCAACACTAGAATAGAACAAAAGACAGACTCCAACACTAGAATACAGACTCCAACACTAGAATAGGGACTCCAACTCTAGAATAGAACAAAAGACAGACTCCAACACTAGAATAGGGACTCCAACACTAGAATAGAACAAAAGACAGACTCCAACACTAGAATACAGACTCCAACACTAGAATAGAACAAAAGACAGACTCCAACACTAGAATAGGGACTCCAACACTAGAATAGAACAAAAGACAGACTCCAACACTAGAATACAGACTCCAACACTAGAATAGGGACTCCAACACTAGAATAGAACAAAAGACAGACTCCAACACTAGAATAGGGACTCCAACTCTAGAATAGAACAAAAGACAGACTCCAACACTAGAATACAGACTCCAACACTAGAATAGGGACTCCAACACTAGAATAGAACAAAAGACAGACTCCAACACTAGAATACAGACTCCAACACTAGAATAGGGACTCCAACACTAGAATAGAACAAAAGACAGACTCCAACACTAGAATACAGACTCCAACACTAGAATAGGGGCTCCAACACTAGAATAGAACAAAAGACAGACTCCAACACTAGAATACAGACTCCAACACTAGAATAAAAAAAAAAAAAAAAAAAAAAAAAAAAAAAAAAAAAAAAAAAAAAAAAAAAAAAAAAAAAAAAAAAAAAAAAAAAAAAAAAAAAAAAAAAAAAAAAAAAAAAAAAAAAAAAAAACACTAGAAGAGAACAAAAGACAGAACCCAACACTAGAATACAGACTCCAACACTAGAATAGGACTCCAACACTAGAATAGACCAAAGAACAGACTCCAACACTAGAATAGGGACTCCAACACTAGAATAGAACAAAAGACAGACTCCAACATAGAAAGACTCCAACACTAGAATAGGGACTCCAAACACAGAAAGACAAAAGACAGACCCCAACACTAGAATACAGACTCCAACACTAGAATAGAACAAAAGACTAGAATAGAACAAAAGAATACAGACTCCAACACTAGAATAGGGACTCCACCTCTAGAATAGAACAAAAGACAGACCCCAACACTAGAATACAGACTCCAACACTAGAATAGGGACTCCAACTCTAGAATAGAACAAAAGACAGACTCCAACACTAGAATACAGACTCCAACACTAGAATAGGGCCTCCAACGCTATAATAGAAAATAGAAAGAACAAATAGACAGACTCCAACACTAGAATACAGACTCCAACACTAGAATAGGGACTCCAACACTAGAATAGAACAAAAGACAGACTCCAACACTAGAATAGGGACTCCAACACTAGAATAGAACAAAAGACAGACTCCAACACTAGAATAGGGACTCCAACACTAGAATAGAACAAAAGACAGACTCCAACACTAGAATACAGACTCCAACACTAGAATAGGGACTCCAACACTAGAATAGAACAAAAGACAGACTCCAACACTAGAATAGGGACTCCAACACTAGAATAGAACAAAAGACAGACTCCAACACTAGAATACAGACTCCAACACTAGAATAGAACAAAAGACAGACTCCAACACTAGAATACAGACTCCAACACTAGAATAGGGACTCCAACACTAGAATAGAACAAAAGACAGACTCCAACACTAGAATACAGACTCCAACACTAGAATAGGGACTCCAACACTAGAATAGAACAAAAGACAGACTCCAACACTAGAATACAGACTCCAACACTAGAATAGGGACTCCAACACTAGAATAGAACAAAAGACAGACTCCAACACTAGAATACAGACTCCAACACTAGAATAGGGACTCCAACACTAGAATAGAACAAAAGACAGACTCCAACACTAGAATAGGGACTCCAACACTAGAATAGAACAAAAGACAGACTCCAACACTAGAATACAGACCCACTAGAATAGAAACAACAATAGACAAGACGACCCAACACTAGAATACAGACTCACATAGAATAGCGACTCCAACACTAGAATAGAACAAAAGACAGACTCCAACACTAGAATACAGACTCAACACTAGAATAGGGACTCCAACACTAGAATAGAACAAAAGGCAGACTCCAACACTAGAATACAGACTCCAACACCTAATAGAAAGACCCAACATAGAATAGACTCCAACACTTAGAAAAAGGTAACCTAGAATAAGACTCACCTAAAAGGACTCAACTAGAATAGAACAAAAGACAGACCTGACCAACATAAGAATACAGACTCCAGCACTAGAATAGGATCCAACACTAAAATAGAACCCGACTCAAAACACAGATAATACAGACTCCAGCACTAGAATAGGGACTCCACACTAGAATAAACAAAAGACAGACTCCAACACTAGAATACAGACTCCAACACTAGAATAGGACTCCAACACTAGAATAGAAACAAAAGACAGACCCAACACAAAAAGACAATAAGAAGACTCCAACACTAGAATAGAACAAAAGACAGACTCCAACACTAAAAGAAAACCAAATAGGACTCCAACACTAGAATAGAAAAGAAGACTCCAACACTAGAATGACAGACTCCAGCACTAGAATAGGGACTCCAACTCTAGAATAGAACAAAAGACAGACTCCAACACTAGAATACAGACTCCAACACTAGAATAGGGACTCCAACACTAGAATAGAACAAAAGACAGACTCCAACACTAGAATACAGACTCCAACACTAGAATAGAACAAAAGACAGACTCCAACACTAGAATAGGGACTCCAACACTAGAATAGAACAAAAGACAGACTCCAACACTAGAATACAGACTCCAGCACTAGAATAGAACAAAAGACAGACTCCAACACTAGAATACAGACTCCAACACTAGAATAGGGACTCCAACACTAGAATAGAACAAAAGACAGACTCCAACACTAAAGGCCCACACTATAGACCAAACAACCCCACTAGAATACGGACTCCAACACTAGAATAGAACAAAAGACAGACTCCAACACTAGAATACAGACTCAGCACTAGAATAGGGACTCCAACTACTAGAATAGAACAAAAGAACAGACTCCAACACTAGAAAGACTCCAACACTAGAATAGGACCAACATAGAAAGACCTCCAACACTAGAATAGAACAAAAGACAGACTCCAACTAGAAACTCCACACTAGAATACAGACTCCAGCACTAGAATAGGGACTCCAACACTAGAATAGAACAAAAGACAGACTCCAACACTAGAATACAGACTCCAACACTAGAATAGGGACTCCAACACTAGAATAGAACAAAAGACAGACTCCAACACTAGAATACAGACTCCAACACTAGAATAGGGACTCCAACACTAGAATAGAACAAAAGACAGACTCCAAGACTAGAATACAGACTCCAACACCGGAATAGGGACTCCAACTCTAGAATAGAACAAAAGACAGACTCTAATAGTAGAATAGACTCCAACACCAGAATAGAATAGCAAGCGTACTAACTCTGCTATATTAAGGAAGATTATTGTTTTTTCCGCACCTACCAACACCTTGGTTACCCATTTAATAGCATGGATTAAGGAAACTACAGTGAGTTCCTAGTTCTCCAGTGTCAGATCGCCTGCAGCTTGGATCCCGCAAGGAGGTGGGTGGGTGGGGGGACCAGGGGCCTTCCCCATGTCAGGTTTTAGCCTCAAACTTGGCAGGAGAGACGGGGCCCCAGGGCTTGAAGCTGCTTCCTACCGTTCATCCCCTGCAGCTGAAATCCAAGACAAGTACACCACAGCCCTTGCAGATGTCGGAATAAAACGGGGAGAGGGTTTCTCATTCCATGACACCAGAATCCATGACACTTCCGGGAAAGGGTGTGTGTGTGTGGGGGGGGGGTTGCCAGTAGTATTGGGATGTAAGGATCTTGGGAGGCAGGAATACAGACACTACACGACACAACACTGGGGAGCGTAATAGGGCGTTTCCTGTGAACTGTGTCCTGGGGAATTGTATGGGAATGTGGCCGGGTCTCTGCCTCCCCCCCTTTTTTTTTTTTAAATCTGACAGGCTTCCTTGGCCTTTTTAATAGTCTCAAATCTGCAAAGAAGTATCTAGTTGAAAGTTAAAAGGGCAGCCCATCCTAAGACCCTCACTAATACTTGAGGACTTAAACAAAAAGACAAAGATTTAGAAGTATGAAACTCCCATCTAAGGAGGCTCTCGGGTGGGGGTTTGGGCACAGGCAAATAGATTCAACCATCCTCATCTTGGTTCCAAAACATGTAGGCGGGTGTGGTGTGGTGTTGTTTTTACATGTGGTGGGTCTTGGTTTTACTTCTGGGCCAGCCAGTCACCTTGACACCTAAACAAGGTTGTTGCATCACAAACACACTCACTAGAACAGGTAGGGGAGGTAGCGGGGTGGTGGCATTTAAGAATTTGCGGGCTTTATCGGCGCCCATAAATGTCAGAGACACATAACCCCGGGTCCTTGTTGGATGTAATAAAAGAGGAGCCTCGTAAGTGAGGGCCATGAAAGGGTGTCACAACCCCCCCCCCAAGCAAAACATATGAGTGGAACACGAAGTGGCTGGTGATTTTCTTATATACATTGGTACCCTGGGTTACGAAATTAATTCGTTTCTCAGGACGCTTCATAAATTGGAAATTTTCAAAGGGTTTTCTGTTTTTTTTTTTTTTTTGTAACCTGGGATTTTCAATGGGAAAAAATTTGTAACCTTAAATCAGCATCTGTAGCCCAGGGTACCACTGTATCGTCATTCTTCCTTGAGATTGCGACGGTGGACTTGTCTCCACAATTCAACAGTCAAGAATATCAGAACGACGCCTGTCAAAAGAAGGAAGTTTGCGAGGAATCGGCGGAATCGAGATCAGCGGAGAGGAGAGACCAGACAAACACCCAGCAAGACTGGAGGATGCCATTTTAAACACATAACACAGCACCTGGGACTATAAAGGTGCACATGGGAATTAGTTTAATTAAATGGTAGAATATTAGAATATACACATCTTGGAACAGGAGATGAGTCCTAAGATTTCTAGGATCTAACAGGTAAACATGCTTGGATTTTAAAAGATTAACATTTATTGATACTAGAACACACCAGAATATAAATTTGAACATTTATTGATAGTAGAATAAACCAGAACACAAATTTTAACATTTGATACCAGAATAATTTTTTAACAATTACTAGAATTCATAATACAATTCCACCACTACAATAGAACACAATACAGACTTCAGCATTAGAATAGAACACAATAGACACTTAAACACTAGAATAGAACACAGTAGACACTTAAACACTAGAATAGGGACTGGAACATTAGAACAGAACACAATACACACTTAAACACCGGAATAGGGTCTCCAACAATAGAACAGAACACAATAGACACTTATATTTATACACTAGACAGTTAAACACTAGAATAGGGACTCCAACACCAGAATAGAACACATTAGACACTTAAACACTAGAATAGGGACTCCAACACCAGAATAGAACACATTAGACACTTAAACACTAGAACAGAACACACTAGACAGTTAAACACTAGAATAGAACACATTAGATACTGAAACACTAGACACTAATAGAATGATCATTAGATACTTAAACAGTAGAATAGAGACTTTAACACCAGAATAGAACACATTAGACACTTAAACACTGGAATAGGGTCTCCAACAATAGAACAGAACACAATAGACACTTATACTTACACACTAGAACATATTAGACACTTAAACACTAGAATAGGGACTCCAACACCAGAATAGAACACATTAGACACTTAAACACTAGAACAGAACACACTAGACACTTAAACACTAGAATAGAGACTCCAACACCAGAATAGAACACATTAGACACTTAAACACTGAGAATAGGGACTCCAACACAGAATAGAACACATAGACACTTAACTACAAATAGAACAACTAGACACTTAAACAGTAGAATAGGAACTACAAATAGAACACTTAAACAGTAAATAGAGAAACACCAGAATATGAATAGAACACATTAGACACTGAAACAGTCAAATAGAACACACTAGACACTTAAACGCTAGAAAAGGGACTCCAACACCAGAATAGAACACACTAGATACTTAAACACCAGAATAGAACACACTAGACACTTAAACAGTAGAATAGGGTGGAACATTAGAACAGAAACAGTAGATATAATATTTAACACTAGAAATTAAACACAGTAGACCACAAACCAGAATAGAACACATTTGACACTTAAACACTAGAATAGGGACTCAACACAGAAATAGAACACATACACACTTAAACACGGAATAGGGACTCCAACACAATAGAACAATAACACAAAACACTAAATTTACTCCACACCAGATACTAAAACACTTAAATAGACGAACACCAGAATAGAACAAATTAGACACTTAAACAGTTGAATAGAACACATTAGACACTTAAACACTAGAATAGGGACTCCAACACCAGAATAGAACACATTAGACACTTAAACACTAGAACAGAACACACTAGACAGTTAAACACTAGAATAGAACACATTAGATACTGAAACAGTCGAATAGAACACACTAGACACTTAAACACTAGAATAGGGACTCCAACACCAGAATAGAACACATTAGACACTTAAACACTAGAATAGAACACACTAGACAGTTAAACACTAGAATAGGGACTCCAACACCAGAATAGAACACACTAGACACTTAAACAGTAGAATAGAATACATTAGATACTTAAACAGTAGAATAGAGACTTTAACACCAGAATAGAACACATTAGACACTTAAACACTAGAATAGAACACACTAGACACTTAAACACCAGAACACATTAGACACTTAAACATTAGAATAGAACATACTAGACACTTAAGCGCTAGAATCGAACACATTAGACACTTAAACAGTAGAATAGAGACTTTAACACCAGAATAGAACACATTAGACACTTAAACACTGGAATAGGGTCTCCAACAATAGAACAGAACACAATAGACACTTATACTTAGAATAGAACATATAGACACTTAAAACACTAACGAAATTAGGCACTAACACAGAATAGAACACATTAGACACTTAAACACATAGAACAAACCACTAGACACTTAAACACTAGAATAGAAACACATTAGACACTGAAACAGTAAATAGAATACACTAGACACTTAAACCTAGAAAAGAAAACACCAGGCAATAAACACACTAGAATAAATTAAACACTAGAACAGAACACACTAGACACTTAAACACTAGAATACAACACATTAGACACTGAAACAGTCGAATAGAACACACTAGACACTTAAACACTAGAATAGAAAACACTAGACACTTAAACAGTAGAATAGAATACATTAGATACTTAAACAGTAGAATAGAGACTTTAACACCAGAATAGAACACATTAGACACTTAAACACTAGAATAGAACATACTAGACACTTAAACACTAGAATAGAATACACTAGACACTTAAACACAAGAATAGAAAACACTAGGCAGTTAAACACTAGAATAGGGACTCCAACACCAGAATAGAACACACTAGACACTTAAACACTAGAATAGAACACACTAGACACTTAAACACCAGAGTAGAAAACAACATAGAAACATTACAACTAGAGTAGAATCACACATTAGACACTTAAACAGTAGAATAGAACACACTAGACACTTAAACACGAGTAGAAAACACTAGACACTTAAACACTAGAATAGAATACACTAGACACTTAAACACAAGAATAGAAAACACTAGGCAGTTAAACACTAGAATAGGGACTCCAACACCAGAATAGAACACACTAGACACTTAAACACTAGAATAGAACACACTAGACACTTAAACACTAGAGTAGAACACACTAGACACTTAAACACTAGAATAGAACACACTAGACACTTAAACCGTAGAATAAAACACACTAGACACTTAAACATGAGTAGAACACACTAGACACTTAAACCGTAGAATAAAACACACTAGACACTTAAACACTAGAGTAGAACACACTAGACACTTAAACACTAGAGTAGAACACACTAGACACTTAAACACTAGAGTAGAACATACTAGAGACTTAAACACTAGAATAGAACATACTAGACACTTAAACACTAGAATAGAATACACTAGACACTTAAACACTAGAGTAGAGCACAATAGACACTTAAACACTAGAATAGGGATGCTAGAAAAGAACAAAAGATAGTCTCCAACAATATTTATTTTTTATTATGGTATTTACACCCCGCCCATCTTCCCGCAGGAACTCTGGGCAGCTAACAGAGTGGTGAGTAAGTGCAGCAATAAACAACAGTGTGACAGTAAACTTATCAACTATGTTGTAACAAGTTGTAACAATTGTAACAAGTCATTTTAAATAAAAGACAAACTGAAAAATTACAAAGTTGAAAATTCTATAAGGGGCCAGGAGGGCCTTGGGGGGTGGACCCAAGTGCCGGGGCCAGGAGGGCCTTGGGGGGTGGACCCAAGTGCCGGGGCCAGGAGGGCCTTGGGGGGTGGACCCAAGTGCCGGGGCCAGGAGGGCCTTGGGGGGTGGACCCAAGTGCCGGGGCCAGGAGGGCCTTGGGGGGTGGACCCAAGTGCCGGGGCCAGGAGGGCCTTGGGGGGTGGACCCAAGTGCCGGGGCCAGGAGGGCCTTGGGGGGTGGACCCAAGTGCCGGGGCCAGGAGGGCCTTGGGGGTGGACCAAGTGCCTGGGTGCAGTGCGGGCCTTGGGGGTGGACCCAAGTGCCGGCCAGGAGGGCCTTGGGGGGTGGACCCAAGTGCCGGGGCCAGGAGGGCCTTGGGGGGTGGACCCAAGTGCCGGGGCCAGGAGGGCCTTGGGGGGTGGACCCAAGTGCCGGGGCCAGGAGGGCCTTGGGGGGTGGACCCAAGTGCCGGGGCCAGGAGGGCCTTGGGGGGTGGACCCAAGTGCCGGGGCCAGGAGGGCCTTGGGGGGTGGACCCAAGTGCCGGGGCCAGGAGGGCCTTGGGGGGTGGACCCAAGTGCCGGGGCCAGGAGGGCCTTGGGGGGTGGACCCAAGTGCCGGGGCCAGGAGGGCCTTGGGGGGTGGACCCAAGTGCCGGGGCCAGGAGGGCCTTGGGGGGTGGACCCAAGTGCCGGGGCCAGGAGGGCCTTGGGGGGTGGACCCAAGTGCCGGGGCCAGGAGGGCCTTGGGGGGTGGACCCAAGTGCGGGGCCCAGGCGGGGGTCGGGGGGTGGACCCAAGTGCCGGGGCCAGGAGGGCCTTGGGGGGTGGACCCAAGTGCCGGGGCCAGGAGGGCCTTGGGGGGTGGACCCAAGTGCCGGGGCCAGGAGGGCCTTGGGGGGTGGACCCAAGTGCGGGCCGAGGCTTGGGGGTGGACCCAAGTGCCGGGGCCAGGAGGGCCTTGGGGGGTGGACCCAAGTGCCCTGGGGCCTCAGGAGGCCTTGGGGGGGCCCAGTGCGCCAATGTGCCGTGCGGGGCCAGGAGTGCCTTGGGGGTGGACCCAAGTCCCTGGTGCCACCTTGTCCCTGTCACCATGTCCCTATGGCCTTGTGCCCATTGCCGCTGGAGCCTTGGTCCCAATGTCCCTTGTCCCTTGTCCCTTGTCCCGTTGTCCCTTGCCTTGCCCTTGTCCCTTGTCCCTTGTCCCTCGTCCACTGCCCCGTTTACATTGTCCCTTCTCCCTCGTCCCTGGTCCCTTGTCCCTTGTCCCTTGTCCCGTGTCCCTTGTCCCTTGTCCCTTGTCCCTTGTCCCTTGTCCCTTGTCCCTTGTCCCTTGTCCCTTGTCCCTTGTCCCTTGTCCCTTGTCCCTTGTCCCTTGTCCCTTGTCCCTTGTCCCTTGTCCCTTGTCCCTTGTCCCTTGTCCCTTGTCCCTTGTCCCTGTCCGTTGTCCCTTGTCCTTGTCCCTGGTCCCTTGTCCCTTGTCCCTTGTCCCTTGTCCCTTGTCCCTTGTCCCTTGTCCCTTGTCCCTTGTCCCTTGTCCCTTGTCCCTTGTCCCTTGTCCCTTGTCCCTTGGGTATATATAATAATATAATAATATAATATAAAAATATAAAATTTTTTACAATTTTAAATTTTTTAATTTTTTGGTGTTTTTTAATATGTGTTGTTTAGTTTTGTTTATGTTGTGTTAAGTTATAGTTTGTTTAGTGGAGTTAAGTTTTAGTTTGTTAAGTTCCATTTAGTGATGTTTAAGTGTTACCTTGTTTAAGTCTAAGTCTTAGGGTGTTAAGTTCCATTTGGTGATGTTTAAGTGTAACCTTGTTTAAGTTTAAGTCTTAGGGTGTTAAGTTCCATTTAGTGATGTTTAAGTGTTACCTTGAACTTTAACAGTTTAAGTCCATTAGTGTGTAAGTGTTACCTTTTAAGTTAGTTAGGTGTTAGGACCTAAGACCCAAAGTGATGTGAAGGATTTAAAACCAGTTTGTCTTCCCACTCCCAGTGTCCCAACCTTTCCACCCCAACCCAAACCCAAAGAACCCACCTTGTTACGTCGCATGAATAAAGACACAAACTACACACAAGAGGAAAAACCTCAGAGTACAAGAATAGGCGAAGGCGCAACCGGCTACAAACATCAAGAGCTACAGATACTTGGAAACACTTGGACATATCAGAAAACAAGTATTAACAGAGATCACTGCTAGAATACACCTAGAAATACAAACACAGATAACAAGGAAAAGAATACAAATAAATTCTGAAAGTCCCGACCTGTTTTTGAGTCCAATCACTGCTGTGGTTAAGTCCAACTTGGCAAAAAACGCAGCAACACAAGTCCATGAATTACAGCAGGAAAGATCGCAACACAACTCTTAACAGTCATACAAATACTAGAGTACAGCAGTACAATTACAAAGAAAAGACAATAAAAATACAGTACTGACACATATACATATCAGAGTACATCTTGAAATACACAAACGAAAAGTAAATGTGCTTAGAAGCAGTTCCAAGTCCACGAAATGCTGAATAGTTTTTGAGTCCAACCACTGCTGTGGTTAAGTCCAACTTAGCAGATAAATGCAGCAACACAAGTCCAGGAATTACAGCTGGAAAGATCGCAGCACAACTCTTAACAACAGTCATACAAATTATTAGAGTACAGGAGTGCAATTACAAAGAAAAGACAAGAATAAAAATACAGTACTGACAGATATACATATCAGAGTACATCTTGAAATACACAAAACAGAAGTAAATAGGCTTAGGATCAGTTCCGAGTCCACGAAATGCTGAATAGTTTTTGAGTCCAACCACTGCTGTGGTTAAGTCCAACTTAGCAGATAAATGCAGCAACACAAGTCCGGGATTTACAGCTGGAAAGATCGCAGCACAACTCTTAGCAACTCGAGGCTACCGGGTACATCTTCGGATACAAGAACACTAAGTTTAACTCACACAAATACTAGAATAAGGAATGCAAATACTAAATGCAAGAGTCCAACTGGGAATCCCAAATTACACTAGGCAATACCTTTAGGCTGCTACTAAAATAAAAAGTTCCAGATATTTCGAGAGCAAAACCCTCTTCCTCAGAGCTGAGCCAGAAGTTCAAATGTGGCAATTGCCAGGAGTTAGTTCTTAGATGTAAAGTTCTGGCTAAAATAAAAAATAACGCCAGGTTAGTTGCTTAGCTGAGGTCCAGAGCTGAGATGTTGTGAAGCTGCATCTGAAGTACGTACGGGTGGTGTTTTTACTGTCCGAGTCCTTCAAACAATGTTCAGCAAGTCACGAACACTTCTCCACGTGTCGCTTTGAGCCCAGAAGTCCTTTTCTTTCCACAGAGGGGGCTCCGTTGCCAAAGACGACTAACTCCAGGGATGCAAATACAAAGAGCTTGGCAGAAGTTCACTCGGACAGTCTCCTGAGGTCTTCCTTGCTTTCCGTTTCCTTTGAGAAGTCGTCCAGTGCATTGCAATCCTGGGGAGCCGGCGTCCAGGGAACCAAAGTCTGTGTGGTACGTGGCACTCTCCTCCTCTTTCCTCCGATCTGGAACATAAAAGAGGTATATTTGTGAAACATTTCCGAGACAAAAAGGATCGCTGCAGCAAGAACCAACGACACCCTCCACCTTTGGACAACTCTGGTCCTTTCTCTCGCCACCCTGAACTCAAAAAACAGAGGGGGACCCCTGTATCCACAGGCAATTTCCCCGTGGACGCAGAAAAAATATTTTAGTGATGGCCCTTGTCCTTCTTTTACATCTTTGGAAGTAGTTCAACCAGTTTATTTTGAGAGCTAAAACACAAGTACCCCGTCGGGTAACTAATGCAACCCTAAGGTTAGAAGTGGGATTCATGAAAGTTGAAGTTAAGGCTCGGCTGGCCTGTTTTAATATTTGGCTCTTTACTATTTTTAGATAATTCTCATTCAATGAGAAGGACAGGCCTATCCCTTAAACTTAAAACATACGGTCTGTCAATAGAGTGCCTTATACAGGCAGGCTCTGAGATGGCTAAGCAAATCCTCAAATAATGCATTTTAGAGGTATAGAGACGTCACGATTTGGGGGCTACCTGCCATAGCATAGCCACTGATCCCCCTTCAAACCTGCAATTTCTTTGCTGGTTTAACAAAGAACCAACACAGAGCTTTTATGCTTTCCTGTCAGCAATACAACAGGAAAAGTTTCAAAAGATCACCCCGTATTCTCATCCTAAGTGTCTCTGCAGGATAGATAGACCTGAACCATTGGGACATGTATTTCTAAGCTGCCCCTTGTATGATGGAATTAGGGAAAAACTTATTGCTCCTTAATTAAAGCAACTCCCAGGACGTCCAGAGGCGTTCTACACCCACCTCCCGTTATCAGGGCAAAATATTTACACCGCAGAATATCCAACGTAAAGTATGCTGTCTAATGCAGCTAGATTCTGTGCGGCAGGAATTATAATTCACGCTCAGGAGGTCTCAACAATTTATTCTCAATTATTCCCAATTTATTCTCAACTGCTCAAGCAGCCACAATTTAGGATGGCTCAATTTATATGGCATTTCCCCTACCTTGTTCTTCCTTGCTGAAATTGGTACTATTTATGGATCTATATATTTTGGATTTGGTCATGGACTGTAATAAAGTATTCAGTCGTTCCAACATTTTAAGGACAAACAGTATACATGATGATACCAAATTCGGAGGGGTGGCTAATTCCCTAGATACGGTGATAATCCAAAAAATACCTTGAAAAATTAGAGTGATAGGCCAAAGCTAATGGAATGGGTTTCAACAGAGGGAAATGTTTCTGGGATTATCTATTTATTAAGTTTTTAGACTGGGGTTAAGGGAATCAGTGGGAACCGATCCCACGGATACAGGGGTCCTGCTGAAATTCAGACTGACAGATGATACAGAGTGGGTTTCCCTGTCCTGTCCACACCAGAACAGGGAGAAAATGTTCACATTTGGTGTGATGGGACCAGCCTGTTTTGGGAATAAAACACATTTAGGGAGAGGGTGGTGAAATGGCCCCATCTGCCCCACAGCAGACTCAGCCCAAAGGAACGCTCTTCAATCTTCAACACCCGCAGAAGAGAAAGCCTCGTGCCTGGCCAGAGTAAAGGCTCTCTTAATCTTATACGTCTCCACTAGTGATAGACAGGCCACGGGGAGCATATCTGGCACTCTAAAACTGGGGTGACTATTAAAATCTGCCCATCTCTCCATATCCACTATTCTCCGTTTAAGGGCTGATTTCGCTTTGTCCCACTGCATGCTCAAGATTGATTGGGAAGGGACACCCACAGCTTGTAATTTATTTAGACCGATTTTAGCCACATAAGATTGAAATTTGTCCACTATTTCAAATTACAAGAAAAAGAGATTCTGTGTGAACATTAGGAAGAACTTCCTGACAGTTAGAGCTGTTCGGCCGGGGAATAATCCCTTATCTGGAAGTAGAGTCAGGGCAACTGGACTTCTTTCTTTTGAGACATAGAAACGTTTTGCTGCTCATCTGAGCAGCTTCCTCAGTCTGTTGAATCCCTCTGGATGAGCAGCAAAACATTTCCATCTCTCAACCAAAATAAGTCCAGTTGCCCTGACTCAACTTCCAGATAAACTCACCTGGACGACTGAGATCTTCATACACACTCGGGGTCCCTTCCAGCTATATAAGCCCGACGTGTGTGTTTTTTGTGTAACTCCCTTAACTGCTTTGTGGAGAAATGGGTTGCCGGCAGAATAGATACGCCTACCCAGAAGCCAGATTTAGGGGTTTCCATAAGCATGTTTATGGCTCTTCCTCCTGCACCCTCCCCAGAGGATTTCCTGAGGGGACAAACATTACATTTTTCTCCCCATTTGGAGCTTAATTCCAAGACTCTGGACGGGCAAGTCAATGGCCATAAGCAAACCCCTTGGGATAACCAGGATGCCAAATAGTATAAAAGTGCAATAAATACAGTAAATAATAAATACATACCCTTACATCCTCATCTGGGATCAGCTGAGGGAACCTTCCCAGGGACCTTGCTCTCCAGAGACAAACACATAAGGCAATTCTGGTCTTCTTCTGATGTTGGGTGGTGTCCTCCTGACCTCTTTCTCCTCCTCACTGTCCCCCAAAGTGACCTATAAGGGGAAAACATTTTAGCATTGAAACAAAGCCCCAGACCTTAGGAAACGAAATGAGGAAGCAATCGTACACCAGAGGTCATTGGCGTGGGAACTGACCCTCTCCAGATTACATTACTCTACATGTGTACAGCACGATATAATTTTAAAAGCCCCTTATTTATTTGGACCCTCGTATATGTGGGGAGATTGGTTCTAAGCTGGGAAACATGGACAACAGGAAACACTATCGCATGATACAAGGAAAGTTCTTCTATCACAGTCCTCAGGGCATGCCCCCCTCCACATGTTTTGGGGGAAACCAACTCCCGAAATATGCTCCTTCCACCCTGCCTGAGCAGAAGGGGGCACTTGGGCTAGATGGACAGTATTTTAAAAATCAATATAAATATTTAGTGGATGCCAAGAGAGTGGCAGACCACATAGATAAATGGGTATGGTTTGGTAACACACAGGCACACCCAGCGCCTCATGGCCAAAATCACAACCCCAGAAGAGATTAGGGATAGGGTTAGATTGCAGGAGGGCAAATGTTGCCCCCATCTTCAAAAAGGAGGGGGGGAGAAGACCCAAACAATTACTGCCCCATCAGCTTGACTTCAATTCCTAGAAAGAATGTAGAGCAGATTATTAAACAGGGAGTGTGTAATTATTTATTAAGCAATGCTGTCATTACAAGAAATCAACATGGATTTCTTAAAAACAAGTCATGCCAGACTAATTTGATCTCTTTCTTTGATAGAATTACAGGCCTGGTGGATGAGGGGAATGGTGTGGATATTGCTTATCTGGACTTTAGTAAGGCGTTCGATAAGGTTCCCCATGGTATACTTGCTAAGAAGTTAGTAGAATGTGGGATAGATGGTGCTACTGTCAGGTGGATTTGTAATTGGTTGACTAATAACACCCAAAGGGTGACCATAAATGGCCTCTCTTCAACTTGGAGAGACGTGACCAGTGGGGTGCCCCAGGGTTCTGTTCTGGATCTGGCACTGTTCAGTATCTTTATTAATGACTTGGAGGAAGGAAAAGAGAACATGCTGATTAAATTTGCAGATGATACCAAATTGTGAGGGGTAGCTAATTCCCTAGAAGATAGGGTAAAAGTCCAAAAGGACCTTGACAGATTAGAGTGCTGGGCCAAAGCTAACGGAATGGGTTTCAACAGATGGAAAGGTAGGGTACTGCATCTACGTAAAAAGAATAAATTGCACAAATATAGGATGGGAGATACCTGGCAGGAAAATAGTCCCTGTGAAAGGGATCTGGGAGTCTTAGAGGACCACAAATTGAACAAGCGTCAGCAGTGTGACACAATGGCCAGGAAAGCCAATGCAATTCTTGGTTGCATCAACAGAAGCATAGTGTCTAGAGATCAAGGGAAGTGATAGTACCCCTCTATTCTGCTCTGGTCAGACCCCACCTGGAGTCCTGTGTCCAGTTCTGAGCACCTCAATTTAAAAAGGATGTTGAAAACCTTGAACGGGCCCCGGGGGTGGGGGCACAACCAGGATGGTTAAAGGTCTGGAAAAAATGTCATATGAGGAGCCGCTTAGGGAGGTGGGAATATTTAGCCTTACCAAAACAAGGCAGAGAGGGGACATGATAGCTATGTTCACATATTTGAAAGGATGTTTTATTGAAGACGGGACTGGTTTGTTTTCCATGGCTTCAAAAACTAGGACTAGGGCAATGGTTTCAAACTATAGGAAAATATATTTAATTTAAACATTAGAAAGAACTTCATGACAGTTACAGCTGTCCAGTAGTGGAATATGCTGCCACATAGGAGGGTGGTGGGCTCTCCTTCTTGGGAGGTTGTTTTTAAGCAGAGGCTGGGTGGCCATCTCTCGGGGACACTTGAATGGGGGTCCTGCATGGCAGGGGGTCAGACTGGATGGCCTTTGAGGTCCCCTCCAACTCTGGGGTTCTCTGATCCTAAAGGAAGGTGGTGGGGTCTCCTTGGGAGGTTTTTAAGCAGAGGCTGGGTGGCCATCTGTCGGGGACACTGAGATGGGGGTCCCTGCCTGGCAGGGGGTCAGACTGGATGGCCTTCGAGGTCCCTTCCAACTCAAGGATACTACAATTCTATAAGCCTGATGCATGTGGTTTTTGTGTAAAGCCCTTAACTGCTTTGTGGAGAAATGTGTTGCCAGCAGAACAGATACACCTACCCAGAAGCCAGATTTAGGGGTTTCCATAAGCATGTTTATGGCTCTTCCTCCTGCACCCACACCAAAGGATTTCCTGAGGGGACAAACTTTACATTTTTCTCCCCATTTGGGGCTTAATTCCAAGACCTTGGGTGGGCAATTTGACGGCCATGAGCAGAACCCCTTGGGATAACCAGGATGCCAAATAGTATAGAAGTGCAATAAATAAATAATAAACAAATACCCTTACGCCTTCATCCAGGATGGGCAGAGAGACCCTTTCCAGCGACCTTGCTCTCCAGAGGCGAACACGGAAGACGAGTCTAGTCTTCTTCCGATGTTGGGTGGGGTCCTCCCGACCTCTTTCTCCTCCTCGCTGTCCCCCAAAGTAATCTATAAATGGAAAACGTTTTAGCATTGAAACAAAGCCCCAGAGCTTAAGAAACGAAACTACAACACAGTTATACACAAGAGGTCATTTGCATAGGGAGCGACCCTCTCCATATCACATAATTCTACATCTGAACAGCATAATATTATGTTTAAAGTCCCTTATATATCCGGATTGGTGTGACAAAAAAGGAGGAAACCTGGTTTGATTATTCATTAGTCTATTTTGAATAGAGAGTTGAGAGTTCTAATTAGTTGGTCTGGTTTATATAAGAAACACGTTAGCATAAGACTATGATTGTGTTAAAATGTAACTAAACATTGGCTAAAGCTATCATTATATCAAACATCTAATTGTAAACTAATAAACATTTCATGTTTTTGTGAGTTTTCTTCAGGCTGTTTAGCCGTGTTCTGGAAGTTTTGCTTCCCTGACACTTCGCCAGACTCTGTCGCTGGCATCTGGCGAAACGTCAGGAAGAAAAACTTCCAGAACACGGGGCCAAACAGCCCGAAAAACCAACCACTATCAGACCCTGGCCATGAAAGCCTTTGAGAATACATTTCATGTTTTGTTTAAAACTATAAAACCTGTTGTTTGACTCTCCCTCCAATATATACAAGTGTCTAGTTAATCTGGTGGTGGCAGGGAGTGGAGACCCTGTGTGTGTGTGTGGTGTACATCACAACTGGTTCTAAACTGAAAATTATCCCTAATAACAATATTTAAAAATGGTAAAGGTTCCCCCTGCGCATGCATGCTAGTCGTGTCCGACTCTAGGAGAAGTGCTCATCTTTGTATTCAAGCCGAAGAGCCAGTGTTGTGCAAGTCCGTGGCCACGTGGCCGGGCGTGGCTGCAAGGAAACACAGTTTGACTTTCCCACGTTTTACAGTGGTACCTATTTATCTACTTGCATTGATTTGCTTTCAAACTGCTCGGTTGGCAGGAGCTGGGGTGATCAGCAGGAGTTCCCTCCGCTGCGTGGCACCCGGGATTTGACCCGCCAACCTGCCGACAGTTTTCGGGAACCTTAATCCACTGAATAACCATGCCCCTAAACCAGGCATGTCCAAACTTCGGCTCTCCAGATATTCTGGACCACAACTCCCACAGCCCTTTGTCACTGGCAAGCTAAGCTTAAAATTCTGGGAGTTGTAGTCCAAAACATCAGGAGGGCCAAAGTTTGGACATGCCTGCCTTAAACACTACATAGAGCATGATAAAAGGGGGAGAATGTATTTTTATCACCCTCGAGAATACATCTCTGGTACCACCAAGCATCCAGTTGTGGGAAATACACAGGGAAAACGTACATTTCCTTACCTGCAACTCTCCTTCTTTGAGTGGTCGTCCTGTAATTTCACACGCGTTGGTATCTTCTGAGCTTCAGAGCTCCTTGCCCTCTGAAGATGCCGGCCGCAGAGTCTGGCGAAACGTCAGGAAGAAAAGCTTCCAGAAGACACGTGGCCAAACAGCTCGGAAAAAACTCACAACCGCTGCCACCAAAGGGTGCTTTGCAGGTTCAGCCCGGAGGTTGCGAGCACAGCCTTCTGCAGAACCAGTTCTGCCTGGGAAAACACAAGCTAGCAGAGAGAATTTACCCATCAGGGAGAGAGAGGTGTCCCTGCAAATACAGCTAACATTTCCCAAGCTATGAAGCAACAGAGAAAAGCTTCCCTGGCTAAAGCAGTCCATCAAATTTTATGAATTCTCAGTGGTGGCAAACCTTTGGCATTCCAGATGTTTTGGACCACAACTCCCAGAATCCTTTGTCACTGGCAATCTAGGCGCAGAATTCTGGGAGTTGTGGTCCAAAACATCTGGAGTGCCAAACGTTTGCCACCACTGGACTATATATATATATATCATACCAAATATTCATTGCTGGTTGTGTGTAGGCATATTTGCATGCAAGCCCGGTTGTCAGCACCTATAGAGACAGAGCTGTGGTCAGTTATGGAAGAGACACCCCCAAACTTGCTAAGGAAGAATAATACCATCTTAGCTACAATGGATGCACAGGCTCTCTACGCCAACATCCCACACAAAGGGACTATAAGCTATCACAAACACCATCCAGAACAGTAGAGTCCCACATAATCACCACCCTCTGTGACTTTGTACACAACTATTTCTCTTTTGGCAATAAAAACTACCTCCAGATAAATGGAGCCGCAATGGGCACCCACATGGACCCACAATACGAGAACATATTCATGGCTTTACCTAGAACAACGCTTTCTTAACCACTGCCCCCAGAAACCACTTCTCTATTTAAGATACAGCAATGACATTTTTCTGATCTGGACCCATGGAGAGGAATCCCTAAAAAAATTCCACCAGAACCTCAATAGTTTTTCACCCAAAACCTTACCAGGCATGTCCAAACTTCAGCCCTCCAGATGTTTTGGACCACAACTCCCACAGTCCTTTGCCATTGGAAATACAGGCTTGGAATTCTGGGAGTTGCAGTCCAAAACACATCAGGAGGGCTGAAGTTTGGACATGCCTGTCCTAAACCCTCCAACCACCACACATGCAAAAAAAAAAATGCAGATAAAACTTGAAGACTCAATAATTCCAAAGACCTCAATTTAAAACATACACACACACACACACACCTTACAGCATGCAAAGCGCCCAGGGAGAACAATTTTTGGAAGTTTATTTTAAAAAATTGTTAAGTAGAGAAAACCACATCTAAAACTTGTAAGGTGGCAGTTAAGCATGCCACCTGTTTTCTGCTGGTAAGCAGAAATAACATTGTAAGTAGGGCTGCTCATAAGGAGAGATACCACTGCAGTTATTTTCATAGAAATTCTTTTGCCCCTGGAGTAACTTTTAACAGTCATAAAACAACACCAAACATATCAACAAGCTATCTTCTAAACCAACCCCCTCCTCCTCTATCCACCCCACATCCCAGCACTGTCTCTCTATAGGAATTTGCAACCAGGTTTGCATGCAAACATGCCTACCAACTACAGCCCATGAATAACTGGTATGAGACATACATATACATATATTCCTTTATATTATATTGCATTGCACACCTCGTTCTGCTGCTACGTGTGGCCACTAGAATGGGCTTCAAGGAGCCCCCCAGGTCTGCCCTTCTCCTAGAAGCTGTTGCATTTCACCCTACACACATACACACACACACAAAAAGCCAACATTACCATTGTTTCCACTACTAAATACAATAAGTAACATTCTGGAGCCCAGAGGAGTTACATTCCTAATAGATACAGCAGTTTTCTGTATCTATTGGGAATGTAACACCTCGAGGCTCCACCAATAAATAAAAGAAGGAAAGTTCTGTGGAACTTTCTCAAAACTTAGAAACTGTTACATTCCCCCACCACCACCACCAAAAAACCAAAAAAGGCAACAATACAATTGTTTCCACTAAGCAATAAAGTAAGTAACATTCTAGGGACCTTTTTAAGAATGTAGGAGTTACATTCCCAATAGAAACAGGAAACTGCTGCTTCCACTAGTAAGTAAAAAGTGAAAAGTTCTGGGAAATTTTCTAAAAACTTAAAGCAGTAACTTGGAGTCCACAGGTGAGACCACAGGTGAAACTTTCTTAAAAGCTAAGACCACTCACACTAATCTTAAACTACCTCCAGCCCTTCCTGCATGATGGGCTCACAAACACACAAAAATGGATTAAACATAATTCAAGGCTTCTGGAGTCATCATCAAATGTAACACAACATTACTATATCGCCACCAGTTATGTGCATGGAAATTCATCTCCTACCAAAAGGTAAACACTTTCCCATTCTCCCCCCCCTCTCCCTTCCACACACACCCCCATCACCCTGCTCTGAACTGATAAAACATAAAACAGTAGCAAACATATCAACAAACTTATCTTCTTCTAAACCAATGGTTCTCAACCTGTGGGTCTCCAGATGTTCTTGGACTACAACTCCCAGAAGCCTCTACCACTCGCTGTGCTGGAAGGGGTTTCTGGGAGTTGCAGTCCAGGAACATCTGGGGACTTGAGAACCACTGGTCTAAACCAACCCCCCTCCTCCTCCTCTATCCACCCCACATCCCAGCACTGTCTCTCTATAGGAATTTGCAACCAGGTTTGCATGCAAACATGCCTACCTACTACAGCCCATGAATAACTGGCATGAGACATACATATATATATATTCCTCTATATTATTATATTACATTGCACACCTCGCCCTGCTGCTATGTGTGGCCACTAGAATGGGTTCCAAGGAGCCCTCCAGGTCTGCCCTTCTAGTTTGGTTTGGGGGGAAACTGTGTTGGGATACCCGGCAGTTTAAAAGGGTCTCCTTCACAAAACACAAAGCTTTTGTTTCCTGGTCCAAATGGGGAAGGGAATGGGGAGAAGGAGGAATCCCCCCACCCCACACCCGAGAAGGGGAGGAATTTGGGGAACTAGGGAAGGACAACAAAAGGGGGTTTAAATAAGAGAAGCACAAGGAGAAAAAAAGAAAGTTTTACCTGCCTGCTTGCAGAAGCCCTGCTCCAAGCACCAGCAGAGAAGAACTGAAAAGGGTATGTTTGGGGAGCCACTCTTACTCAGCAGCAGTTTTCAATTAAGCTTTTTCAATTAGTGGTTTCCAATTAAGCTCTTAAAGGGAGACCCCAATGGGTGTGCCTTCACAAGAGGCCACAAATAAAAATGCATATTTCTGGGGGGGAGGGGTAGGAGGGTTGCTTTGAATATTTTCAGTATTTGCAATTATGGATACAGATTTCCCAGGGATTTTACCAAAACAGAGGAAAGTATTTTTAAAAAACGCTGCTGTTTTATTAACTCATTCAAAGGCAGACAATTTATTATAGCCAAATGAGAGTCTCTCAGTGCTTCCTGAGAAATAAAAGTAAATCAGAATTTCTTTTCCTATCAAGGCACCCCAAAACCTCGATCAAGCTGGCTCTCTCTGCCACCTCCCCACACACGAGAAGGATCAACTCCCTAAAAGAAACCCCAGGCTTCTGTTTGCAAGACCCAAATTCAAGGCAAGAGCGTTTGGAAACTACCAACAGGCACCTTTGCCTCAAAAATCTGGCCTTGCTCAGTTAGTCTCTTGCAGGGTGAGCTGAGAATTTATTTATTTACCTATTTACAATGTTTTTACCCCACCTTTCTCCTTGGAAAAGGACCCAAGGTGGCTTACAATAAGGAGGGGCAATATACAGGGCAGAACATTTAAGGCACCCATGTCCAAACTTTGGCCCTCCTGATGTGTTTTGGACCACAAACTCCCACAGCCCTTTGCCATTGGAAACACAGGCTTGGAATTCTGGGAGTTGTGGTCCAAAACACATCAAGAGGGCTGACGCTTGGACAACCCTGATTTAAGACGTATTAAGGGGTTAGAAAAAGATTTCCCATGCTAAGTAGTAACTGAGAAAGCTTCTCTGATAAAACATATTAAAACTTAGTCCATAAGACTTAGTCCATAAAACTTAAGAGGGTTTTTGCTGCTATTTGGGGCCACTAGAATGGGCTTCAAGGAGCCCTCCAGGTGTTCCCTCCTCCTCTAGTTTGGTTTGGGGGGAAACCAAAACTCTTTTTGGGATCCCTGGCAATTTAAAAGGGTCTCCTTCACAAAACACCAAGCTTTTGTTTTCTGGTCCAAACGGGGAAGGGAATGGGGGAGAAGGAGGACTCCCCCCTGAAGCCATAAGGGGAGGAATTTGGGGAACTAAGAATAACAATAAAAAGGGGTTCCAAAGAGACCAGAGCAAAAACAAATACTCACCTGCCTGCTTGCAGAAGTCCTGCTCTGGGCGGCTGCAAGAGAAGAATTGAGGGGGGCTGGGTTGCTAAAACACTCTTACTTATACGGGAAAGAGATCAACAGGTGTTTTTGATTAATCTCCTTCAATTAGTGCTTTCAATTAATAGATAGATAGATCCCATTAAACGGAATTGAATGCCATCCCATGCTTAATTATAACAGGAGTTTTCAATGAAGATTCTTTCAGTGAGTGTTTCCAATTAAGCCCTTAAAGGAAGCTTCCAATGTGTCTGCTCTCACTGGAAATAAGGAAGAAGAATGTATAATTCTTGGATTTTTAACCTTGCTAGCTATTTTTCATATTTGCAGACCAGTGAAATATCATGGATACAGGTTTCCCAGGGATTCTACCAATATAGAGGAAAGTTGTTTTTAAAGAAATGCTGTTTTTTTTTACTCATCCAAAAGTAGCCAACTTATGGAGTAAAATGAGACACAGGCCTTCCTTATCAGAACTTCTTTTCCTATTAAGGCACTCCAAAACCATGACATGGAACATAGAATCCGAGAGTTGGAAGGGACCTCGAGGGCCATCCAGTCTGCCCCCCCCTGCCATGCAGGAACCCCATTCAAGTGTCCCCGACAGATGGCCACCCAGCCTCTGCTTAAAAACCCCCCAAGAAGGAGACCCCACCACCCTCCTTTAGGATCAGAGAACCCCAGAGTTGGAAGGGACCTCGAGGGCCATCCAGTCTGACCCCCTGCCATGCAGGAACCCCCATCCCAGTGTCCCCGACAGATGGCCACCCAGCCTCTGCTTAAAAACCTTCCAAGAAGGAGACCCCACCACCCTCCTTTAGGATCAGAGAACCCCAGAGTTGGAAGGGACCTCGAAGGCCATCCAGTCTGACCCCCTGCCCTGCAGGAACCCCCATCCCAGTGTCCCCGACAGATGGCCACCCAGCCTCTGCTTAAAACCTCCCGAGAAGGAGACCCCACCACCTTCCTTTAGGATCAGAGAATCGTAGAGTCGGAAGGGACCTCGAGGGCCATTCAGTCTGACCCCCTGCCAGGCAGGAACCCCCACCCAAGTGTCCCTGACAGATGGCCACCCAGCCTCTGCTTAAAAACCTCCAAAGAAGGAGACCCCACCACCCTCCTTTAGGATCAGAGAACCCCAGAGTTGGAAGGGACCTCGAGGGCCATCCAGTCTGACCCCCTGCCAGGCAGGAACCCCTATCCCTGTGTCCCCGACAGATGGCCACACAGCCTCTGCATGAAAACCTTCCAAGAAGGAGACCCCACCACCCTCCTTTAGGATCAGAGAACCCCAGAGTTGGAAGGGACCTCGAGGGCCATCCAGTCTGACCCCCTGCCATGCAGGACCCCCCTCCAAGTGTCCCTGACAGATGGCCACCCAGCCTCTGCTTAAAACCTCCCGAGAAGGAGACCCCACCACCTTCCTTTAGGATCAGAGAATCGTAGAGTCGGAAGGGACCTCGAGGGCCATTCAGTCTGACCCCCTGCCAGGCAGGAACCCCCACCCAAGTGTCCCTGACAGATGGCCACCCAGCCTCTGCTTAAAAACCTCCAAAGAAGGAGACCCCACCACCCTCCTTTAGGATCAGAAAACCCCAGAGTTGGAAGGGACCTCGAGGGCCATCCAGTCTGACCCCCCTGCCATGCAGGAACCCCCCTCCCAGTGTCCCCGACAGATGGCCACCAAGCCTCTGCTTAAAAACCTTCCAAGAAGGAGACCCCACCACCCTCCTTTAGGATCAGAAAACCCCAGAGTTGGAAGGGACCTCGAAGGCCATCCAGTCTGACCCCCTGCCAGGCAGGAACCCCCATCCCAGTACCCCCGACAGATGGCCACCCAGCCTCTGCTTAAATACCTTCCAAGAAGGATACCCCACCACCCTCCTTTAGAATCAGAAAAGCCTAGAGTTGGAAGGGGCCTCGAAGGCCATCCAGTCTGACCCCCTGCCATGCAGGAACCCCCCTCCAAGTGTCCCCGACAGATGGCCACCCAGCCTCTGCTTAAAAACAACCTCCCAAGAAGGAGACCCCACCACCCTCCTTTAGGATCAGAGAACCCCAGAGTTGGAAGGGACCTTGAGGGCCATCCAGTCTGACCCCCTGCCAGGCAGGAACCCCCCTCCAAGTGTCCCCGACATGTGGCCACCCAGCCTCTGCTTAAAAACCCCCAAAGAAGGAGACCCCACCACCCTCCTTTAGGATCAGAGAACCCCAGAGTTGGAAGGGACCTTGAGGGCCATCCAATCTGACCAAGTCTTTGGTCCCAATTTCAAGTTTTTGATACCAAGCCTTCACAGGAGGCCACAAAGAAGAATGTATATTTCTGGGATTTTTTCCCTTGCTAACTATTTTAATATTTGTAGACCAGTGACATCGTACATACAGGTTTCCAAGGGATTCTACCAAAATAGAGGAAAGTTTCTTTTAAAAATGCTGTTTTTTTTTTAAACTCATCCTACAGCAGCTGTTCATCAGAGCAAAATGAGACTCAGTCCTTCCTTATCAGGACTGATAATTAGGTCAATCAGAATTTCTTTTCCTATTAAGGCACCCCAAAAACATGACATGGAACATAGAATCCGAGAGTTGGAAGGGACCTAGAGGGCCATCCAGTCTGACCCCCCTGCCAGGCAGGAACCCCCATCCCAGTGTCCCCGACAGATGGCCCCCCAGTCTCTGCTTAAAAACCTCCCAAGAAGGAGAGACCCCACCACCCTCATTTAGGATCAGAAAACCCTAGAGTTGGAGGGGACATCAAAGGCCATCCAGTCTGACCCCCTGCCATGCAGGAACCCCCATCTAAGTGTCCCCGACAGATGGCCACCCAGCCTCTGCTTAGTAACCACCCAAGGAGGAGACCCCATCACCCTCCTTTAGGATCAGAGAACCCTAGAGTTGGAGGGGACCTCGAGGGCCATCCAGTCTGACCCCCTGCCATGCAGGAACCCCCCTCCCAGTGTCCCCGACAGATGGCCACCCAGCCTCTGCTTAAAAACAACCTCCCAAGAAGGAGAGCCCACCGCCTTCCTTTAGGATCAGAAAACCCTAGAGTTGGAAGGGACCTCGAGGGCCATCCAGTCTGACCCCCTGCCAGGCAGGAACCCCCCTCCATGTTCCCCCTAACACTTGGCTTCCACCAATGGAAGACGGATGGATGGAATAAAATTAACTAAAAATGTTAGTGTTCAAGTGACATCCTCCCTTTTTTTTGATACCTCCCTCCCAGGTCCCCCGGGGTGTCCACTAACGCCAGCACTCCCTTAGTTTTGCAAAAATATAGGTATTAAATGAATCCCAAATGGAAAAAAGGGGGGGAGGAGAGATATCTCAATTCCAACAACACCCCCCCCTCCCGCAGACCCACTAAATCGGATTGGAGGATGATTAATTTGAGGAGGCTGATTGTTTTCCAGGTCCTTCAGGGATTCCCCCCCCCCCCTGACTCAGCCTCCCGGACGATTCCCCTGGCTTTTGAACATGGACAGATGGCTGAGATCTAATCATCCTTTCGGCGTTCGCGCCCCTCCCTCGGGTCTCTTGTGTGTACATTTGCCTTAAATTCTGATTTATTTCCACTCCCACCCCTTTATTTCTCTCCCTCCACCCCCCCCTCCACCCCCTGCCTCTGAGCTGGTCTCTGTTCTTCCCCCTCTATCCTTTTCTCCAACTATATGATTCACCACCACCACTACCATCCTCATCCTCGTTACCATCATCATCATCACCACCGCCGCCACTGCCGCCACCACCTTTGGCTGCTGTAGGGGATGCGCTGCTGTCTCCATAGGAACGGGGCTGCAAAAAAAAGGAAAAAGGAAGAAAAATTAAAAATTAAAAAGGATCCGTGTCTTTGGTCTCCCGTCTGGAGCTACCTTTGCTGAGGAGCTGCCTTTCTCCTTGCGAGGAGCGTCCTCGGCGCCTCTCCTCCTGCGAGGCGGGACAAGACCCAACAGGTACCTGGAAACCCCCCCCACCCCACCCTTTGACCCATCCTCAAACTCAGGGGGAAAGGCACCCTTCCGTGCCCTTGGGGGGGGGAGAGGAGGCAGGGGATGATGGGCCACGGAGTAGGTAGGGCAGGGGACGATGGGGGGGGGGGAACGGGACGGAGGGCACCGCCTGCCCCGTCCGTCCGGAGATTAAAAACAAAATAAAAATAAGCAGCGACGACGCTGGGGAGTTAAACCAAGCCATTTGAATTGCCACCCGCTTTGGAAAGAAGGAATTGAGACTCGCGATTTAACGCCGATGCCTCGTGGTGGCTCCCAGGTGTGATTTGAGTTCAGAAATAGTATTATTAAATTTTTTTTTCTGGGGGGAGGTCTTTGTTGTGTCCCTTGGGACTCTTTAACCCATGTTCCCCGGTCTTTCCACCTGGGGAGAGGACGGGGGGGGGGGCATTCCCTCCCCGATAAGGTTGCCCGTCGTGTCTCTGCGAGAGTTCCCGTACCTGGTGGTTCGAGATCAAAGCCGGGGAATTGATCCTTTTCCGTGGAAAAAAAACCCCTTTCGCCCCCAATGTCCACCTGGCTGTAGGGTTTCTCACTCCGGGGCTTGCTTAGCTGTTAGGGTTGGGCGGAGGGTCCCTTCCCCTAAATTGCACCCCTCCCCCGGACACTCAGTGGGCCCACTGGACTTTTTATAGGGATTATTTGCAATTAAGGCCAGCGTCCAGCTTAAAAAAAAAAACCCAACCCACATACAACTTAGAGACAACATTCAGAAGCCCCTGAATAAAATAAGATAAAATAAAATAAAATAAAATAAAATCCCTACCAGGAGGGAATACAGCCATGCATTTCAGTGGTCCGGCCGGGGGGAACTTGGCACGTCCCGAATGTAGACCTCTTGTGTTACCTTTTTAACGTTCCAAGGTGCCTCTCCTAATTCCCTGTTCTTAACTCCAGTATTAGGTCTTAAAATGCTCTGGCCTGAATCTCGTCCCTCATCACGGCAAACCCCCTTGGGTCCTTTCCCAAGGAGGATGGCAGGGGTGAAAATATTCAGAAATCAATGGGAAATAGGCATTTAAGACCTTTTTTTTTCCCCCAAAGGGAAGGAGAGACTGGAACCGGGGTTCAGGGGAGCTTTGTTGGAGAACCCCCCAAAAGATCTGGGTTTTAATTTGAGTTCTTCTGCCCTCCTTCCTTTAGGGCCAAGGACTGCCTCCCCCTACGGCCGCCGTCGGGATGGACGTCAACGTTTCCGCTTTGGACTACGAGCCCTTCTCCCCCGGCCGGGCCGAGCCGGGAGCTCCCGGGCCGCCGTTGGGCCTGGACTCCGAGCAGAAGACGGTCTTTGCGTTCGTCCTTTTCCTTCTGGCCATCCTGGTGGGGCTGATGGTCCGTTGCTTCCGCATCCTGCTGGACCCCTACAGCCGCATGCCCGCCTCCTACTGGACCGAGCAGAAGGAGAGGGGACAGTTCGATTACGCCCTGGTCTAGCCCTGGCCCGAAGGTCCCCGGCGGACGCTTGGCCGGGACGCCCCGCTTGGAAGGAAGACGACGGGGATGTCATCGGTGGGGCTGAGCGGGTGCAGAATCCGCACGCACGCACACAAACATACACCCACCCCACATCGAAAAACCTCAAGGGCCTGGTTTGGGCCCAGAGTGGCTATCCTCGGGGCCAAACCCACCGCCTTGAGGACTAGAAACTCAGGACGTCGCGTCTGCTTCTCCTCCCGGGTTCTTCTTCTCTGCCGGCCTCTCCAGGTAGGACAGGGGGGGAAGCCGCGCGATGCCTGCTGGCCACCATGAGGGCTAGCGGCTTTGTGACCACGGAAAGGACGGCCACTTAGGTGTAGTAGGGACCTCCTTCCACCACCACCACCACCACCACCACACCGGGTTTTGTGCCCAGGGCATCTCGGGCCCAACCCTGACCTCTTGGAGTGTGTGTGTGTGTGTGTGTGTGTGTGTGTGTGTGTTAAACACCCAGACTTGGACCCCTTATCCTGACCGGAAGGGACACGGGGCACCAGGGAGCCCACCCAGCATGGTTCAGAATTGGCTCCTCACCCTGTTTCTTGTGCCTGGCGCTATGGGGCTCCCTGTGGTTTTATCCTGGGCGCCCCACGACGTACAACACCTCTCGGCCTTTCCTTCCTTGCTTGCTTCCTTCCATTTTTTTTCTTCTGTCCACTATCAGCCTTTCTTTCTTCCTTCCTTCCTTTTTTTCTTTCGTATACTATTCCTTCCTTCCTTCCTGCCTTCCATTCATTTCTTCCATTACTTTCTTCCATCCACTATCAGCATTTCTTCCTTCCTTCCTTCCTTATACTATTCCTTCCTTCCTTCCTTCCTTCCTTCCGTCCTTCCTTCAATTCATTTCTTCCATTTCTTTCTTCCATCCACTATCAGCATTTCTTCCTTCCTTCCTTCCTTCCTTCCATTTTTTTCTTCTGTCCACTATCAGCCTTTCTTTCTTTCTTTCTTTCTTTCTTTCTTTCTTTCTTTCTTTCTTTCTTTCTTTCTTTCTTTCTTTCGTATACTATTCCTTCCTTCCTGCCTTCAATTCATTTCTTCCATTTCTTTCTTCTCACATCAGCTTCTCTTCTTCCTTCTCTTCCTTCATCATTTTCTTTCATCCATCCACTATCAGCATCCTTTTTTCTTCCTTCCTTCCTTCCATTTTTTCTCTGTCACTATCTTTCTTTCTTCTTTCTTTTTCTTTTTCTTCTTTCTTCTTATTTTCTTTCTTCTTTCTTTCTATCATCCTTCCTCGCCTTCAATTCATTTCTTCCTTTCTTTCTTCTGTCACTATCACCTTCCTTTCCTTCCTTCTTTCCTCTTCAATTCATTTCTTCCATTTCTTTCTTCTCCATATCAGCTTTCTTTCCTTTCTTCTTCCTTTTTTTCTTCGTACTATCATCTTCTTTTTTTTTTCTTTTTTCCTTCCTTCCTTCCTTCTGCTTCGATAACTTCCGCTTCAATTCATTTCTTCCATTTCTTTCTTCTGTCCACTATCAGCCTTCCTTCCTTCCTTCCTTCCTTCCTTCCTTCCTTCCGGCCTTTGGGGGAGATAAGAAACATAATGAGAAAGATTTGGTCGCCGGGAGGGGCCCGATGTCATCTAGTGGCAGGGAGTTTCATAGGTCCACCCCCTTCCTCGGAAGACCAGAATAATCATCGGACTTTGAAATCCTGAGCTTTCTGGCCGGGGATGGTTGGAGTGTGAAAAACAAAACAAAACCCGGAACAAACCTTGAGCTCGGGGAGACAGGAATGTCGGTGGATTTGAAAGAACGGAGGGTGAGCTTATTTTAACCCAAAATAACTTTATTTATTACTGCTGCCACTCATGGTACAAAAAAGTTTTTTTTATCACCCAACAACGTACAGGCCAAAACAGGCCCCCGGGCGGACGGTGGCTGGTTTCAGTGCGTGGTATGACCCCCCTCCCCCCCAAAATCCGGCCACGGAGAGAAAAGCCACGGATGGGGTCTTTGGAGAAAATGAGGAGGGGGACCTCACATCCCTCCTGCCCTCTTACACGCACATACAAAAACAAACAAACCCACAACCCCCACGCACACCCCCTCCACTTGTATGCACACACACACACACACCCCTTGGCTACGTGATTATAATTATTACCATTGATGGTTATTAATAATATTAAGAGACAGGAGGGCGGGAGAACAGCACCGTTTGGAAATTTAAAAAAAAAATGAAAGGAAAGTGGAAAACGCATGGGACTTTTTTAAAATTAAAATTTCTTCCACCTTCCCAGTTTTGCAGCTCTGCGGTTCAGAGGTCTGGAGCGCCTCTGCTGCTCCGTCCCGGTCTCCAGAGTGTTCAAGTTTTAGAAGGCCTCGGAAGGATCTCAGGAAGGCCTCGTTTTTTTGTGTATAAAGAAAAGTCGCAGATCTGAAGGCAGCACCCCCGCTTGGGGATTTTTGCCGATTCGAGATCCGGGTTTGGGCCATCGAAGCTAAAAAATAGATTGTAAAAACCCTAAAGTTTAAAAAACAACAACAACCTCACAATCTAATGGGTTATTTTGTTTTTTAAGAAGCTGGCTTCAGCGTTGGAACCGCGGAGGACCCCCCGCTCCCCAATTTTAAAATAATAATAATAATAATAATAATAATAATAATTAATAATAATTGTAAGGCTTAAGTTGTCTCTCTGTCCAACAGCCAAAGATGGAACCCGCAGCTCCGGAGGGGAAAACACACCTTTTCAAGTTTTGCATCGGCGACGGGGCAGTTGAACGGGGACGGGAACCCCCGGAAGCGTTCCGAGGAGACGGAGGAGAGATTTGAGTCCAACGCCCTGATTATATGGACCTCTAGCTGCTTGAGATGAGGACGACTTTGGGCGTGCCGTGTGTGTGTGTGTGTGTGTGTGTGTGTGTGTGCAGAGGCCTGAGTTCCTTCCATCGCCTCCGGGAGCGCCTCCGTCGGCATGCGGGCGGATCAAACACGGAGCCAAGCAATCCGCCAGAGTCGGCACGGCCCCCCATCACCGCCGGTGGAGGCCACGTCGTGGGCTGCGCGGGCCACCCCGAGATCCTGCCGGTTGTAATTTGGGGACTGGAGAATCTTCGCGGCGAGAGGCGCTCTCGGGGCCTCCTCGATTGATAACCGAGGCGTTGCTTTCCCTCGACGCCCCCGCCGGGATCTTCCCGCCTGAGGCTCTGGTCGGACGGAGGTTCAAAGCCGCGTCAACCCAAGGGCTTCAACTTTCCCTTAAAACGGGACGGAGAGACTCGGATCGCTGAATCTGTGGGTCGCGGGACTCTCTGGAGAGGAAGAAGACGGGTGTGCGTGCGCTGAACCGATGGCTTTTGTCTGTAGGGATTTCGCCCCCCCTCGGTCCTTTCTCAGACTTTCTCAACGGGACGGTGACGCGGCCCCGAGGGGCGTGAGGGTGCGTGCGTGCGTTGGGACGGAGGCGTCGTGGTCACCGGGGGAAAAATACGGAAGCCAATCCGGAGGGGTTCGGACGCCCAGAGGGGACAGGGTGCTAAGTTTGGGTCTGCGGGTGGACGGAGGAGGGGGCCCGTGTAGACCAAGTGCTCGGGTCCCGTCCTCGGGCGTCTCTCTCTGCGCGCTGGCGGGGGGCTAAAAAAGGTGCAGCTGGAGCCTCAGCCGGAGCGCCTGGCCTTGCTCCCCCGCGAGGTAGTCGTGGGCCCCGAGGGCCTCCAGTTCCTGCCGCTCCCCCGGGCGGTAACGGGGCACGCTGACAATTTCCAAGAGGTAGGTGCCTGGGGCGGCCCGCTTGTTGCGGGACACCTGGAGGTAGCTGAGCCCCTCTTTCTGGTGCACGTGGAAGTAGCCCTCGGGGTTCCCTCGGGCGATGACGTAGCGGACGTGGTTCTCCAAGGGGGCCACGGCGGGCAGCAGTTCCAGGATGTGGTCCTTGGGGCCCAGCCGGGACAAATTCAGGGCCACCACCAAGGGGGCCTCGGCGTCGATGCTGGCGAGGCTGACGGCCGGACGCTCCTGGAGGAAAAGGAGAAGATGAGAGAGAAACAGAGAGAGAGGGAAATGACTCTCCCCAGCAATCCTCCAAAACAACCGCTGGCCGTGGCCCCGGCTTGTGTGGACGGCGCCGTCTCGGGAAGCAAAGCCCTGCGAAACGAAACCACCGGCCCTTCCCCAAAACGTCCACCGTCGGGGCTTCCTAAACGGGGCATCAATTCCCGGGAGGTCCTCACCTGGTCCCCGGCGGTGCCGCTAGCGCTCCGCCGGTGCCGCCCCCTCTTCGGATAGCCGTTGATCTTGCACTCGTAGCAGGCTTCCGGGGAGAGCAGGTTTTCCTCCTCTTCCTCCGGTGCCGCCGCGGGGAGGTACGCCTCCTTGCCGAAGCCGAGCCCGGAGACGCAATGCCTGCCGTCGGGGAGAAGCGGCCGGGAAAGGGAAGAGGAAGCGATGAGAGGAGGAGGAAAGCGCGCGAGGCTCCCTTCCCCCCGAGGCTGCAACAGGATCCGTTTTATTTATTTATTTTATTTATTGATATAGCTTGTATGCCGCCCACTACCCAAAGGTCTCTGGGCGGCTCGCAATCAAAATGGACCAATTAAAACATCAAAATACAATAAAATTAGAATAATAAGAACATGTAAATGCAATAAATACGATACATTAAAAACACCCACTAAAATTGCCATCAGGACCCACAGTCATTAGTTAAAAAACTTTTGGAACAGGAAGGTTTTTACCTGGCGCCGAAATGTTAGCAACGTCGGCGCCAGGCGAGTCTCATTTGGGAGGGCATTCCATAGTCTGGGGGCAGTTGCTGAAAAGGCCCTGTTCCTACAAGCCATCCCTCTCACCTCCTTAAGGGATGGCTCTTTCAGGAGGGCTCCCTGGCTAGATCTTAATTGCCGGGTAGGTTCATATGGAAGGAGGCGGTCCTTCAGGTATCTAGGTCCTAGGTTTTGATGGAGAGGCCGGTCTTTTGCAAAGCCAACGGCTCTGAACGGCCCGTACGGGTCGGGAAGGAAGAGGCAGGGCGCCGGACTCACCCTTGGCCGGCTCGGAAGTAGCCTCCGGGGCAGCCGCAGAGGTAGCCCCCTTCGGTGTTGGAGCAGCCGTAGCTGCAGGGGCTCCCGCCGCCCGCACACTCGTTGACGTCCTGGCAGCCCCCGAAGGCCTGGTCGAAGTCGAAACCGGAAGGGCAAAGGCACTTGAAGCTGCCCAGGGTGTTGTAGCAGGAGGCCGACCCACACGCCGTGGGGCTGGAGCACTCGTTCTCATCTGGGAGGGGAGAGAGAGAGAGAGAGACCGGCCAACGGAGTGACAGCGGTGGGAGGACTCAGACCCCAAACCTGGACAGATTCCCCTTGAACCGGTGTTTTAAGTTCTTTCCTCCCACCCATCCCTCAAAAAAGCAACTCACGTCCCGTTAACGACTCCCGACGGGTTTCTTTTAATCTCTGCCTCTGGGGCCGCCCCCCCCACACCACCCCAGCCTCCCCACTCACCCACGCACTGGTTCCACTGGTAGTGCTGGAT
>JAWVWN010000615.1:387500-422500 GCA_037367305.1 Phrynocephalus vlangalii
AGAGATTGAAAGAGAGAGAGACGCCCTGGAGGGGAGGCAGTATCGCCGAACACCAGGCGTGTGTGTGTGTGGAATCACCCCAGGAACACTTTCCCAGAAGGGAGAGCTGAATTGTGAATTAAGGGCCTGCGAGGGCCGACTTGGTCCACCCGAGAGCAATGTGCAGCAGAATTATGGCAGCCTTTATTTAATTTGGCTCTGCATTGCCCTGCAGTCGACAAAGTCAGCCACTGCAGCCCCTTTCCCCCCTTCTAACGCAGCGGTTCTCGGCCGTTCTAACGCTGGGACCCTTTTATACAGTCCCTCGTGTTGTTGTGGGGACCCCCCTGGCCCTGCTTTGGACAGAGGCCGCCAGCAAAAACGTAAGCGTTCTGCTTATAATACCTCCCCATGCCGCTTCAAGTAGTCTCTGGGCGGTTTACAGTTTTAATTGTGTAGGCTACACATTGCCCCCCCACCTCAACCCCAGCAAGCTGGGTCGTCCTCATTTTACCGACCTCGGAAGGATGGAAGGCTGAGTCAACCCTGAGCTGGCTGCTACCTGGGATCGAACCCCCAGGTCGTGAGCACAGTATTACCTGCAGGACAGGCATTTTAACCACTGCGCCACGAGGCACGACACTGGCACGGGTGCCACGGAGAACTTCCCCTTCCTGCCTTTCTGTTTAGTGTTGTTATTACCTGTTTTATTGGTTGTAAGGCGCCCAGAGTTCCCAGTGGGAAGATGGGCGGGATACAAGATTAATAAATAAATAATAAATAAATATACGGGCACCCTCAGCCAATCGCAGCCTCTGGGGCCTTTGACTGACACCCCCTCCAACCTATCAAGATATAACTCACTCTTCTCACCCCTCCTCCTCCAGACCCAAGCCGTTGGTGCCTTTTTCTTCCCTGGCTCACGGCGACCCCTGTGATGCGGCCGTTCGACCCCCGAAAAGGGGTCCCGACCCCCAGGTTGAGAACCACTGCACTAACCTCTCTTCGGCATTAATTCAGAGCTTTGCTCCTTTGGCTACACTTCCCCCTCGCCCATCCCTCTTAAATCGTAGGACACATGCATTAATTTTTAAATAATACAATGATGCATTTTTAAGGTCGATTCATCGTCCGTCGCCGCCGTCCCCCCCCCTGCATGCAGTACCCTGCTCTGTTCCTTCCTGTGGCCATTCCTAAGGGCCCCCCTCCGTGACCCCAACGGCCATGCACGCATCCAGCCGCCTGCTGACGGAAGCCTTATTCGTCTGCTCAGTGTCTCCCTCTGATGCACAGATTTCTCGGATCGGCCGCCTGAGAGGCCGACGTGTGTCCGTTTAAAGGCGGTGTGTGTGTGTGTGTGTGTGTGTGTGTTTGCCAGCCCGGGAACTCACCTCTCCCCTCGGTGGTGTATCCCGGTCCGTGGGGGCACATCTTTTTGTACGGGCCGGTGCCGGGCAAGGGGCAAAGCTCGCACTGGGGGCCCCAGCCTCGCCCTCCGTTGCAACAGCACTCCGACTTGGACACCTGATGCCGGTTGGTGGCGGCCAGCTGGCACATGGTCTGGAGCACCTCCGCGAAGCAGAACCCTTGGCGCGTGTCTGGCGGTGGTGGGGAAGAGAGAAGATGGCAGAGTGACGGGGGTGCGGATCACGTCCCATGCCTTTCGGAGCCCCCCCCCCCGCCGGAAGGAGGGCAGGAGGACACCGAGCGCAGGCACCCTCTCCCAATCGCACCCCACCCCGCTTTCCCCCTCATTGCTTTCCCGTTGCACTGAGATGCGCAGCGCAAGCTCCCGTACGGCGGACCCAAGTTCCATTGTGTCGTGCAATCCTGGGGCGACTCCAACTGCCCCCCCTTTCCTCTGCCAGAGCGCTGGGATTCCCCCCTTTTTCCTCCCCAGGGCCCTCGGGAGGCTGCCAAGGCCATCACCCTTGCACCAGAATACAATAACCTTCATTGTCATGGTACAACCAGCGTACGGTGAAATTGGCCGGGCCTCCCTCCCTCCCTCCTCCCCCCACCCCCAACGCCATCCCATTAAAAAGCCGTTCAATCTGATTTCCACACTGCGCTGCGCAACTCGCCAACCCCACGCGCCTATCCCGAGTGGTCACGTCTCGTTGAACCGTCAAACAGCCCAGGGATTAAAAACTTGGTTTTTTTAGCCTGTTGGTACGGCTTGTAGGAGAGTAAAGAAGGGCTGACCGGGGTGCGAGTCATCCCTGATGATTTTCCTTGCTCTCCAAAGACAGCAGCCACCACGGGATAACTACCACGGCAAGCCAGCCCCTTCCTCCGATCTCCCTACCCCCTGGGAAGGCGGGCCCGTGGCCAGGGGGGACAGGGGGAGGGGAGTTGTGTGTGTGTGTGTGTGTGTGTGTGTGTGTGTGTGTTTTACCGAGGCACTCGGTGCCGGACGGGCTGCTCTGGAAGCCTTCGTTGCAGTCGCAATGGTAGCTGCCGATGTTATTCACGCAACGGCCGTTCAGGCAGACGCCGGGTCTCGTGCGGCACTCGTTCTCATCTGCCGGGCCAAGAAGGGGCAGAGATTAAATCCGGTCGGGAGGGAGAGGACCGGGCGCGCCTCGGCTCCCCCAAAAACTCACCCATCACTGTTAGGAAACCCAGCAGGGGGGGCGACTCGGGAGACCCTCAGCCTAGCCACCCTGGCAAGGGCGTCGCGACGAGGAACCCTACGTGGGTTAAATCTCAAGAAATAATCCAGAGGCGAAATTTCCCAAAACCTAGGGGGGAAATGGAGCCCCTGCCCCTCCTGTTTTTCTCCAAAGTTCACCCGCCCAGTGGCTTCCCAGTGTCTGGAAATTTTACCTCCCTAGAGAGCAATTGCCCATTTAACAGGTAATTTCCAAGCCAGGCTTTGCGGTTAGGAACGGGCCGGTAAAAAGTTAACCGACCAACAGTTAGCGCGCTGCTGAACTGATGAGCTTTTCCCAAACGTAGCGCCGAACTGGATGGTAAATCCCTGCACGGACCGCAACAAACGTGGCTCCCTCGGTGGGAAACAATCATCCTAACGGCCGTCATAAGCTAAGGGCCGCGAATGAATACCGAGTGCCTCGTTTCTGGGCTGGCAAGGATTTCTCCGAGCTTTTTGAAGAAGGAAGAGCTGGAGAACGTACAATAAAACATTTTTTTAAAAAAAAAAATGAAAATAACTTATAGAGGCCTTTAATTCTCTCAAACCAGCAAATAACACGTCTGTTGGGAAGCTGAGGTTTCACTGTGGCCCAGCCTCGATTTTCCCCCCCACCGGCATGAGAACAAGAAAGCTGTCGCCTTTCTTAAATTCAAAAAAGGAAACCAGGAGGTGTGTGTCTCTGTTTGTGCGTTGGGGGTGGGTTTTTGTCACCTGTGCAGCCTTCGCCGTCCACCCGGCGCTGCATCCCCGGCGGGCAGACGCAGGCAAAGGTCCCGATGAGGTTCTTACAATGCATCCCCTGAGAGGCGCAGTCGTCCGTCCCTTCGGCGCACTCGTCCAGATCTGGAGGGGAAAGACGGGAGACGCGTTACCCTCTCGTTCAGGGCCATAAGGGTTCGGGTTTATTTTAGGGGGTGGGGAGGTTGACAGCTCCAGACGGGGCCCCCTTGCTTTGGGGACGGCGGCCCCGAGGTGGAAACCGATCAGGATCGGGAGGGCATCCGGTCGGTGCGGAACGAGGAGGACTAGCCCCTTTCCTTTTAGCTGGTATCTGGCGGAGGAAGACCCAGAAGGTCCCCGGGGAGAGCCGGGGAAGACTCCCCCCCACCCCCACCCCCCCTGCCCCTCACCTTTGCACATGCGCCGGTCGTCCCGCAAGGTGTACCCGGAGGGGCACGTGCAGTCGTAGGAGCCGAGGGTGTTGAGGCATCGGAAGGCACACAGGAGGGGGTTCAAGGCACACTCATTGATGTCTGGAGAGGAAAGAAGGCGGTGGGGTGAGGATCCCCGCTCTCGCTCGCCCGATCGGGCCATCTCGGGGGGTGGGGCAGGGCGGGGGTGGTGGGGCGGCGTGCACCCTCCATCGGCACGTGCCGTCTATCCCCGATGGCCACGGGGAAGCCTGGTGGTCGGGCCACGGAGCTCCGGAGGCCGGCCGACAGGGACTGCGTCTTGGGACAGGCCTTGGGGCCGATCACCCCCTTACCTTCGCAGGTCATCATGGGCCCCGGCTCGAACCCTTCGTCGCAGGCGCACTCAAAGCCCCCGACCACGTTGGTGCAGGTCCCGTTGCCGCAGGGGTTCCCGATGGAGCACTCGTCCGTGTCTGTGGTTCCCGTGGGGAGGAAAAAACAAACCGGACGGCGGATCAGTGCCACGGACCGGCGGCAGCGGCGGGATCCAGCCAAGGGGCCTTTCCCGGCCTTTACAAAACACGTCCCCCCTTGCTTGAAAAATCAAAACTTAAAAAACAACAACACTTGCTTTAAAAAGGGTGGTGCCTCCTGCCTCCGCCCCCCGTCCCCCCCCCAGAGAGATCTTCGCTGCAGGTGGGTGCACCAGCCTGCGACTCACCCACGCAGTTCACGCCGGTGTAATCCAGGTTGTATCCGAAGGGGCATTCGCAGCGGAAAGAGCCGTCCGTGTTGATGCAAGCCCCGTTGACGCACACGCCGGGGTTCTCGGAGCACTCGTTGACATCTGGGGAGGAAGAGGAGGAGGAAGAGGAGGAAGGGGAGGAGGAGGAGGAGCAGAGGGCAGAGGGCCGTGAAAATAGGGATGGTCAGAAAAGCACGTCACGCGTTGCTTGGCCATTGAAGCGACATGAAAAGGGCACTGAGACGGGTGCCGCGTGCGTTGCGTCTCTAACGTGGTCTCCCCTCGGCTGCGGCCGGCTTGGGGGGGGGGGAAGAGGGCTTCTCTCTTGCTCCGAAAGAACCTCACCTTCTCGGGTGTCCCCCAGCCCTGGGATGGCTCCGTGTCCGTAAGGGCACAGCTCCTGGAAAGCAACTGCGGAAGAAGGGGAAACGGGGTTTCAGAGAGGAGAGGCCGCTCCCCGAATCTCAGGGCACAGCGAGACGTCTCCCAAGGCGGCCTGTCCGGTCCTTAAAACACCAAGCAAGGGTGCTTTCACCACCCTGTGCTTTTATCTATCTATCTATCTATCTATCTATCTATCTATCTATCTATCTATCTATCTATCTATCTATCTACCTTTTTTTATCTATCTATCATATCTATCTTCTCTTTTCCTTCTATCTATCTATCTATCTATCTATCTATCTACTATCTACTATCTATCTATCTATCATTATCTATCTATGTCCTATCTATCTATCTATCTATCTATCTATCTTCTATTCTTCATATCTATCTATTATCTCCTCCTCCTCCTCCTCCTCATCTTCCTGATCTATCTATCTATCTATCTATCTATCTATCTATCTATCTATCTATCTATCTATCTATCTATCTATCTATCTATCTATCTATCTATCTATCTATCTATCTATCTATCTATCTATTTACCACTCCATCTAGCTACATGGCTACTCTGGACGGTTTACAAACTGAACAGAAATCAAACCATAAACAGTAAAAAACAATATAACAGATAAGCACAAGTATGTAAATAAAAACGCTACAACTAGCAAACAATAGATAACAACAGCATAGAACGGGAGCAAGATGGGCTACAGATCAAAGCAAACAAATGTATACTATTTTACTCTTTTAAAAAACTCCTTTGGACCTGGAAGGAGGTCAGCCACCAAGCCCCCCCCCTCCCCCTGCAAATTGAAAGGACTTTGCGGTCGCCAGAAGGTGTGGCGTTCGGAAAAGTCTCGCAGGACCCTCCGGCAGTCATAAATAAGTTTTTTCCCCCCTGCTCGGCTTAAGCCACCTGGGGATGGATGGGTGTATTAAAACGCACAAGAGCCAACCTGCAAAATGTAACCACCCCCCTCAGGGCCGAGGGACGGGTCCCTTTCTGAAGATGGGAGGGCAGGGAAGCGCGGCTGGATGGGCAGGACATTTCTAAGGCCTTTGCCCCCCGGCCACCCCTCCAGGGCACCCACCGTTTCCTTCTTGGGGGCACAACTCGCAAGGGTCCCCCCATCCTTCTCCGGGCATTTTGCTGCAACAGCAGCGGGCTTTGGTGGTGTTGAACGCCTTCGGGACGGAACACTTTCCGCTGTCGAAACGGGTGAAGCAGAAGCTTTGCCGGGTGTCTGCAGGGGGAGGACGGGAGCGAAGAGGGGAAGGTGAGCGGAACCAGGAGGGACGCGCGGCGGCCTCGCCTTTCCCCCACCCGAGAGCCGCCGCCACGGCGTCTCACGGACCCCAGCCTGCCTGCCTGCACTCACCGAAACACCGGCGGCCGTTATCGGAGAGCACGAAGCCTGGCGGGCAAAGGCAGTGGAAGCTCCCGGGAGTGTTGGTGCACGTTCCAAACAGGCAGATGTTGGGCTCTTCTTCACACTCGTCAATGTCTGGAATCATCGCGGGAAGATGAGTCCCACCAACAAAGCCCATCCTCCCCGGCCAGCCGCCCCAGGGTACAAGGGCGGGGGGGGGGGGCAGGCAGCGTCGTGCCAATGGCTGCGCGCTCCCTTAGGGGCGCCCGAGGGGGGGGGGTTCCGCCCGGGCCATAAACCCTCCTTACCGATGCAGTTGTCGTTCTGGACCTCGTAACCGGGAGGGCAGATGCAGCGGAAGGAACCTTCCAGGTTCTGGCAGGTCCCCGGAGAGCAGGTCCCTGGGAAGCTGACGCACTCGTTGACGTCTGCGGGGAAGGGAGACCCCCCCCGGGAGGGGGAGGGGTGTCACGGGGCTCTCAGTGGCCTGGGAGGGTCCTCCGGAGAGGGGCGAGAGGGAGGCCCCACCCGCCCAAGACCCACCGGGGGCAGGGGAAAGAACCGTCGGATCCCAAGGACCGGGGAACTCAAGCTGGAGGGAATCAGAGAATCGTAAAGTTGGAAGGCACCCCGAGGGCCATCCAGTCTGACCCCCGGCCGTATAGGAAGCCCTATCACAGTCCTACTGACAGATGGCCACCCAGCCTCTGCTTAAAAACCTTCCAAGAAGGAGACCCCACCACCCTCCTTTAGGATCAGAAAACCCTAGAGTTGGAGGGGACCTCGAGGGCCATCCAGTCTGACCCCCTGCCATGCAGGAACCCCCATCCCAGTACCCCCGACAGATGGCCACCCAGCCTCTGCGTGAAAACCTCCCGAGAAGGAGACCCCACCACCCTCCTTTAGGATCAGAAAACCCCAGAGTTGGAAGGGACCTCGAGGGCCATCCAGTCTGACCCCCTGCCAGGCAGGAACCCCCATCCAAGTGTCCCCGACAGATGGCCACCCAGCCTCTGCTTAAAAACCTCCCAAGAAGGAGACCCCACCACCCTCCTTTAGGATCAGAGAACCCCAGAGTTGGAAGGGACCTCAAAGGCCATCCAGTCTGACCCTCAGCAGAACCCATCAGTGCCGACATGCCACCACTCGTAAAACCTCCAGAGGAGACCCACCATCTCCTTTGGCACTCTATTCACTGCAGGACAGCTCTAACCGTCATGAAGTTCTTCCTCATGTTCAAATGGAATCTCTTTTCCTGTTGTTTGAAACCACTGCCCCGAGTCCTAGTCTCTGAAGCCACGGAAAACAAACCAGCCCCCCTCTTCAACAGGACATCCTTTCAGATATTTAAACGTGGCTATCCTATCTCCTTTTCCGCCTTGTTTTTGAAAGGCTAAACAAGGCCAAACCCCCTCGTCGAAGGCCGGGCCAGCTCTGAAAACACCTCCGGACGCAGGCGGAGGCTTTGCGAACCCGGCCGTGCGGCGGAATGGAGACGGTGGCGGGGGTGGGGGGAGCGCGAGAGGGACTCACCGACACAGTTCTTGCCGTCCGAGGTGTGGTCGTAGCCCTCCTGGCAGAGGCACCGGAAAGACCCCACGTTGTTGATGCACTGGCCGTTGCGGCACACCTGGCCCACCAGGGCCGAACACTCGTCCACGTCTGCGGTGGGGGGGGGAGAGGAAGAAGTGAGCGTGGCTCCCGTGGCACGACACTCTCTCCCCCCCCCCGCTTCCCGATTATTCTGATTATATCAATAGGACGCTGTCATTTCCCCCGCCTTATGAAAAATATTCTATTAGTTATTTCTTTGCCCATTTGTTCTTATTTTGAATTGTTAAAGCATTTTGATTTTTTTAATTTGTGCTTATTTGTTTATTTGTCCCTTTTATTGTTACGATTTGATTATTTGGTTGTTTATTTTATTTTATTTTAAGTGGTTTGATCAGTTTTTTTACATTTCGTATCTGTTGGTAAACCGCCCAGAGTAGCTTTTTTCGCTAGACTGTTGCGGGATAGAAATCAAATCGAATCGATCGATAAATAAATCTCCCTCCCCTCCTCCTCCTCCTCCTTCCGGCGCCTGCCGGCCTTCCTCACCTATACAGTCGTTGTTGTGGGTCAGCTCAAAGCCGGGAAAACACAGGCAGTTGTAGGAGCCGACGGTGTTTTTGCAGGTCCCGTTACCGCAGGGTTGACGGTCGCACTCGTCAATATCTGGAAAGGGGGTGGTGGTGGTGGGGAGAAAAGTGGGGGGAAAGGGGCGTGGGTCGGGGCCTTCGCGCCAAGAGCCCAACGGCGAGGAGAACCCGCCCAAGGCTCCGCTCGGCCCCCGGAGGCATCCCAGGCCGAGGGGAAGAGGGGAAAGGTGGCCCCGTCCGCCCGCCTGCCCGCCCGCCCGCCCGCCCCGAATCCCCCGCGCCCTACCCATGCACATGGTCAGGTCCCCCGTGGCCTTGAAGCCGTTGAAGCAGAGGCAGAGGTAGCTGCCCTCGGTGTCCACGCAGTCGCCGTGGCTGCATACGTTGGGGATCTCCTGGCACTCGTTCCGGCCTCCGGGAGGGGAAGGGAAGCAAAACGTGGGACGAGTCCCTCAAGCCCTACCACGGGCGTCTCCAAACTCCGGCCCTCCTGATGTGTTTCGGACCACAAACTCCCCCGGTCCGTGGACGCTGGAAACACAGGCTTGGAACGCTGGGAGTGGTGGTGGTCCAAAACACATCAGGAGGGCCGAAGTTTGGACACGCCTGCCCTACAAAGTTCGGGGAGGGGGGGTTTCCTTACGAGCTTGTTCCCCCAGCTGCGATTAGGGGAGAGGGAGCCGCCCCCCCCACCTCCGTCCTCGGGTCCACGAGGAACAAGGGAAGGGGAGCCCGCCTTACCCACGCACGCCCCGCTCGGCGACAGCTTGTACCCGGAGGCGCATTCGCAGCGGTAGCTGCCCGGGATGTTCAGGCAGTCGGCGTTGCGCTGGCAAAGATTCTCTCCGCTGCTACACTCGTCGATATCTGGGGGGAGGAGAGAGGCTAAGAGGACCGGGGAAAAAAACGAAGGAGCCTCTCTCTGGGCGAGAGACGCCGAGCCAGTGGTTAGAAACGGTGCTCCCTGAAGGAGGGGGAAATGATCTGTTCCTCCCGACACAACCATGCCTCAAGCGGGAGGAGGAAGGCGACGCCTCGTGGGCGGGCCTGTTGCCCCAGAGCGTGGGGTGGCCCAAAGCTGTGGGGGAGGAGATAAACCTGATTCCCCATTCGAGAGAGGGGTCCTCCCCACCCTGGAGTGTCACCTTCGCAGATCAGCAGGATGTTGTTGTAGCTGAAGCCGATGGGGCACTCGCAGCGAAAGCTGCCGATCTGGTTGATGCAAACGCCGTTGGTGCAGATGGCCGGGATCTCGCTGCACTCGTCGATATCTGCGGGGGGAAAGGCGTGTGTGCGTGTGTGTGTTTGTGTGGTTCACAGATAGGCACGGAAGGGCAGTTTACGAGGTACGTGCATTGGAGCGGAGAGGGGAGGGGAATTCCCTTACCGATTGGTTTCCCGGTGTGGATGTCAATGATGAAGCCTGGAGCCTGGTTGCCACACAGGATCTGGTACTCCGCTGCAGAGAGAAAAGGCAGACACACGCACACATACCCTTGGGTTGCGGTGGGAGGAAGGAGGCCGGCTTCCTTGCCTGAAGCCGTTCCCACCGCCGCCCCCCTCCAGTTGGACCTTTCCGACCCCTCGAGGGAGCACCCCTTCTAGATACGGATTTCTCCCCGGCTCCCACTTACAGCTGGCCGGGGTGGGGCAGGGCTCGCAGGGCTTGTTCCAGGCCTTCCCGATGTTGTACGAGCAGCAGCACATCTTCTTGGTCATGTTGAAGGACAGCTCGTTCTCGCAGGTGTCGTTGTAGTTGCGGTAGCACAGGCTCTTCCTCATGTCTGGAAGGGAAGCGAGGCCGGGGCGGTCGTGGGAGAGGAAAGGCATGGGCACAGAGAGAGAGAGAGAGAGAGAGAGAGAGAGAGGATCAGGCTAAAACCTGGTCTTACCCAGAACTGGGAAACCCGACTTTTAATTTTAATTATTTAGCGTCTCTGACTACAACACCCATAATCTCTCCTCCAGCCTGCAAGGGAGCCAACTACAGCAATTTGAAGTTACTCAGTTTATTTCTTTTGGAACCTAATAGTCTGAAAATGTCGCTTTTCAAAACTGGCCCCAATGAGAAACGGACAGATTTGGAAACCTCCCTCCCGGACTTCCAAGACACACAGATTTATTTTATTTTATTTTTAGGGCATTTTCACCCCCGCCTTCCTCCTTGGGGAAAGGATTTCCCTCGTGTTCGGGCCGTTCAACGGGTGGACTTTATTTGGTATAAAAACACAGCGGACCCTCGTATCACAAACAGTTTCTATAACATAAAATCTGTACCACATAAAAAATTCCCAAGACAGGGGAAATTGGCTTGACAGAATCGCCTATGGGGCGAATCCGTACAACCTAAAAATGGTTGCGATTTTGGAATGTACTCCGTTTTCAATGCCTTCCTCTGGGAAATTTGTATAAAGGAAGATTTGCTTAACATAATTTCGTTTGGGACGAATTAATTCCTTTATACAAGGGACCCCTGTAAAGCAACATTCCAGGGAGAGGGGGGAAAGTGGAAGAACATTTGTTTGTGTGTGTGTGTGTGTGTGTGGAGGGGGGAATCAATGATGGATTTTCTCAGCCACCCCCCCCCTGGTACGGCCGGATCCTTGGTGATCCATGGGGACCCCTGGGAGGGAGTGACTGGTGTATTTTCTTTTTCTGGGGAGGTGGGGGGGGGGGCTGAACCCTAGTTTCGTACCCATGCAATTGTTCCCGCCGTTGACTTGCATGTACTCCGGGGGGCAGACGCAGGTGTAGTTCCCCAGCGTGTTGTAACAGGTCCCTGGGCCGCAGATCCCGATGTGGGCCGAGCATTCATCGATGTCTGGAAGAAGGTTAGGGTGTGGGGGGGGACATGGGTGGTGATGGGGGGCAGAAGGCAAGAGAAATTACCCAGGATGCTGAGGGCCGGAGGCCCAGAAGCTCCCCCCCCCCCACACCTTTCCCAGAACCCCGAGAAAAAAAGGACAACTTTGAGTTTACGGGATCGGACGGTTCCTTCCCTTCTGCTACCCTAAAAGCAGCCCCTGCGGCACCACTTGCAAGGCGCCGTCCCGAGAGATCCTGCTGCCTGAGGCCGAGAGAAAAAAGGGAACGCCGCTGCCCTTCCAAGGCGGCCCTTCCCCGCCGGTTCTATCAATAAACCGAACGTTCCTTCCCCGGCCTCCTTGCCGAGACCCCAAATGAAAGCACGCTTCGGGGTGCAGGCCCCAAGGCCCCGGGGCCCGCCGGCCGACGGCTCCTTGCTGCCTGGCCCCGAAGATCAAAAGTTCACACCCTTCCTTTGAGGGACTGGGTGAGCTGGGATTTTCCACACCCACCCAAACGGGTCCTCCCCCCCCGCCGCCCCCCCGGGTGATGCCGCTGCCCCCCCCCGGCCCGATACCTTCGCAGATGCGAGTGTCCTCGTTGAGGTAGTAGCCCAGGGGGCATTCGCACTGGAAGCTGCCAAAGGTGTTGACGCAGTTGCCCCCTTGGCAGAGGCCGGGCAGCTCCTGGCACTCGTCAATGTCTGAAAGAATAAGAGAGAGAAAGAGAGAGAGAAAGAGAGAGAGAGGAAGGAAGGAAGGAAGGGAGGAAGGAAGGAAGGAAGGAAGGAAGGAAGGAAGGAAGGAAGGAAGGAAGGAAGGAAGGAAGGAAGGAATTGATTGAAAAAAGGAAGGAAGGAGGGAAGGAATTAATTGAAAAAGGAAGGAAGGAAGGGAGGGAGGAAGGAATTGATTCAAAAAGGAAGGAAGGAAGGAGGGAAGGAAGGAATTGATTGAAAAAAGGAAGGAAGGAGGGAAGGAATTAATTGAAGAAGGAAGGAAGGAAGGAAAGATATGATGATGGGATAGAAGGAAGGAAGGATGGATGAATGAAGGAAGGAAGGAATTGATTGAAAAAAGGAAGGAAGGAAGGAAGGAAGTGATTGAAAAAAGGAAGGAAGAAAGGAAAGATGGATGGAAGGAAGGAAGGAAGTGATTGAAAAAAGGAAGGAAGGAAGGAAGGAAGGAAGGAAGGAAGGAAGGAAGGAAGGAAGGAAGGAAGTGATTGAAAAAAGGAAGGAAGGAAGGAAGGAGATGGGAGGGTCCCTGGGAGCCCAGCTTTCCACAACGTAACGGGGGATTTATGCCCTTTTTTCTTTCAGGCGAGGGCTTGGGGGAGCAGAGGTTTTAGGCACTCAGCACGGTTTCCCAACCAAAGCCCGCTTGGGGGGGGGGAGGGAACGGGTCAGTTCAGATGACCTTCCGGGGACCCCCCTTCCAACACGGCGCATCCCTTCCCACTGTGGATCTAGCTGCAACCGTGGCCGACATTTGGCCAGTAAAATACAGGGTGGATGCCAACAAGGAGGACTTGATTTTTCCCCCTGCCACCCTCAAAGTTCTGGATGTGATTTCCTCCCCAAACCAACGCAACAGTGCCCATCGCCTTAATTTTTTTAAAAAAACCGTTCTGGGGGCCCTCCCGTGGCCGGGAAGGCGGGGCCGTCCTTTGGCCTGCATCATCCTCATCATCTTAAGCCTCCGTGGCACTCACCTTCCAGAATGACCGTGATGGGGTTCGGACGGAAGCCTTCGCCCCCCGGGCACAGGGTTTTGTATTCGGCTGCAAGGAGGGGGAAGCAGGTCACGGAAGGATCCCCTCGGCCCAGGGGCTGGGTTTGGGACCCCCCAGAGGAGATTCTCCCGCCCTCCCCCCCCCCAAAAAAGGGGACTTTTAAGGGATGTGCCCCTGGCTGACGCCCCCCCCCCCGGACTCACTGGTGTTGGCCGGCGGGCACAGCTCGCAAGGGTTCCCCCACGCCCGGCCGAGGGAACAGCAGCACGACGCCCGGGTCACCCCCACGCCGATCTCGGCGCTGCACGAGATGCCGCCGTCACCCCGGTCCTGGGTGTCCAAGAAGCAGTTCCCGACCCGGGTGTCTGGGACGGGGTGGTGGAAGCGAGGAGGAAGGAAAACGGAGAGGGTGTGGGGGGGGGACACAAAAATAAATGGAATTTAAACACCCTAGAGCTCAGCAGATCCGGGGACTCCGGCCACCCTCCCTACGCCAGAGGCATCGTCGCCTTTCCGATTCGGGGCCGACGGGAGCGTTGGGCGGTTCCCCTGTGGACTACAACACCCCTCATCCCCCGAGGCAGGGCCGCCCGCGCACCCGGGGGCCGACATCCAAACCGTCACCTTCTCCGCCTCTGGTTTGAGAGGAGGCAACGGCGTGTATTGCAGCGCTCTCGTGGTTTCCCTGCTACTTTTCCTTAACCACCACCCTGCGAGGTAGGCCAAGAGGAAAGAAGGACAGGCTACAGGAGCCCCCGAGGGTGGGGGGAAAAAAGACACAATCTGTTCTCTTCCACCCCACCCACCCACGGCTCTTACCGACACACCCTACTCCAGTGGGATTTAGCTCGAAATCCTGTGGGCAGTTGCACAGGTAGCTGCCGGGGGTGTTGACGCACAATCCGTTGATGCAGTTGACGGGGTCGGCACACTCGTTAATGTCTAGCGGGAAGGAGGGAGGAAGGGAGGGAGGGACCGTGGTGAGAGGCCGTGCCAATCTTCCCATTCCTCGCGCGGCCAGGGATAGTGTCGGAGGAGGCGACCCGCAGGGTCCTTCCCGCCTCTGCCGTTGTGAAGCCCGAGAAGGCCAGTTCTAGCAGTCGGTGTGTGTGTGTGTGTGTTTGTGTGTTTGTGTGTGGGTTCGCTTCCCTCCCCTCCGCCCACCAGCCTTTCGCTCGCCTGTGCAGTTGCCGCCACTCCGGTCGAGCTCGTAGCCGTCGTCGCAAACGCAACGGAACATCCCCGGCAGGTTCTGGCAGGTGCCGAAGACGCAAATGTTCTGGAAAGTGCACTCGTCGATGTCTGAAAACCAAGGAGGAAATTTAAATAAAAGAAACACTTCTGGACCCCTTTTTTTGCTTTTAAACTCGCCATCTATTATTTCCCCCCTTCCCCGAAGTCAATCCTACGTTACCTTGGCAAGCTTTGCTGTCCTCGGTGGGGTTGAACCCCATCTCGCACTCGCAACGGTAACCCCCGGGGGCGTTGAGGCACTGCCCGTTCTCGCAGAGGTTGACGTTGTCCGCGCACTCGTCCACATCTAAGGAAGGCGGAGGGAGGCGTCACCGAGCCCTTGTGTGGGCCAATACCCCGGGGTCAGGGAGCCACTAGACCCCCCCCCCCACGCCCGGCATAGGAGCCTTGAAAACCAGCAGAATTTGGCGACTCCCAGGCCAGCGGGGCGTCGAATCCGGTCCGGGTTTTCCCACTGTCCCTTTTCTTTTTTTCCGTCCTGTTTGCTGGCTGTCCAAGTATCTATCTATCTATCTATCTATCTATCTATCTATCTATCTATCTATCTATCTATCTATCAGTTCCATCCTAATCTCTCTCTTTGTCTGTCTATCTCTTCCTTCCTTCTATCTATCTATCTATCTATCTATCTATCTATCTATCTATCTATCTATCTATCTATCTATCTATCTATCTATCTATCTATCTTAGAGTATTTTTACCCTGCCTTTCTCCAGCAACTTTGGGCCCCCTGTTTTTTTCTGCCCCCCCCCTCTATCTCTCTTCTTGACTGAGGGGGCTTACCTGAGCAGGAGAAGCCGTCGCCGTTAAAGCCCTCCCGGCAGGCACACCGGTACGAGCCCGGGGTGTTGAGGCAATTGGCGTTCAGGTTGCAGCTGTGGGCCTCGGTGGCGCACTCATCCAGATCTGGGGAGACGCCAGAGGGTTGGAAGAAGGAGGAAGAAGAGGAGGAGGAGGAGGAGGTGGTGGTGGCACATCTCAGAATTACGTTTAATCAGTCTTTGATTAATATAATTTTTTAAAACCCTCGTAATGCGGGGGGGGGGGGGGGACACCAGCAAAGGAAGAACAACCAGTCCTTCTTGGATTTGGGGGGTGTCTCAAAGACCCAGCAGGGAGGGCTTAGCAGAATCACATTGTAGGATGGCCAGAAATCTGGGATTTGGAATTAAGATTCTTCTAAAAGTGATTTTTCTCGGCTTTGGAGAACCCGAGCCGTTCGGGAGGCTCCCGGGAGCGGAGACGCCGATGCGCCTCCCACCCACCCTGCCCAGGAGGGCACCGGGGAGGGTGTTTTTTAAATCCCCCCATTGCACGAGGCTGCCCCCCCCTCCCTCACCGTTGCACTTCAGGCCGTCGCCCAGCCAGCCCGCCCGGCACTTGCAACGGAAGCTTCCGGGGATGTTGACGCACGAGGCGTGCATGTCGCAGTTGTGGGCCCCGATCTCGCACTCGTCGATATCTGCAGGGGGTGGGGTGGGGGTGGGGGGAGGAGCAGAGAAAGAGAGACAAGGTGGCCAACCGCTCGCTTTGTCCGGGCGGCTTTTTCATGATCCGTCTCCATCTCCTCCTGACGGGCCTGTGTTCCACCATCATCATCGCCACCAACGCTTCCCCAGCCCGGCGAGGCGGGACGGAGACCTCTCCCGAATCCCAGCCTTGTCGGGCAGGGCTTCCCCTCCTCACCTGTGCAGCCGGTGGTGCCCTTCTTGACAAAGTAGCCCAGTTGGCAGTGACAGATGAAGGAGCCCTTGGTGTTCTCGCATTCCCCGTGCAGGCAGATGTTCGGGTTCAGGTCGCACTCGTTGACGTCTGCGGGGAGAGGAAGACAGGAGGATGCGTCCGTTGGAGGAGGAGGAGGAGGAGGAGGGTGTTCCATAAAACCCTCTCCAAAATCGGGGGGCCCCGGTGCCCCCTCCCGGGGGGGCCCGAGCAGCCCTTGCGGAAAGGCCCCACGTGGGTCGCTGAACCGGATCCATTGCAACAACAAAAACAACAAATTTATTGATTAGCCCAACAGGCCATATGAAATACAGAAGAAGGAAAAAAAAAGAGAATGAAAAAGAAAGTTAAAAACCCAGTTAAAATAGCAAGATTAGAAAATTTCTCATTCGTATGTCAGCATCTCCCCTACGGGGAACACTCATTTGGTCTATGAAGGTGGATCTTCCCCTGGCAGCCGTACGTACAAAATTAGCAAACCCCGCGGACAACCTACACCTTGGAACAGTTGAGCAGGAAGTCAAGCTGAAAGCTTGTGTTCCAGTGGGCAATTTTGACCATCAGTTTTGATTAGTGCGATTGTCTTAAGAGCTGCATAAAGCTCACAATCAAATAAAATGTGAGCCGTATCCCTCTCTGCGGGTAGCACCGCATAGGCAGGGTCCGTCTGGCTAGGGTAAGTGGCGAATTTCCATTGCAATTGAAACTCCGTGTCCCGTGGGGTAGGGGATGCTGGGAAGCGGAGTGCCCCATAAGCTCTGTTTTGGGTATTCTCTGGAAATACTGTTAAGGTTGCTATAAGTCAGAGGCAGCTTGACCAGGCCCAGAATATGCAGGTCTAGGGATGACATATTTGTGTTAATACAAATAATAATAAAACCATTGTATTTTGTGAGGTTTTAGGTTTTCATCTGTAAACTGCCCAGGGTAGTGCGTGCACTAATGGGGCGGTAGGTATATCAAAGAATAATAAGGAGACCCAGGGGGACTAGGAAATTCTCCGGCTAGCCTCCATCCTTCGGACAGCGGCGGGAGGGGATGGGGGAAGGAAGGAAGCTGGTCCACCATCACCCCCCCACACACACACACCTACCCTCCCCGGCCGGCCTTTCCTCTTACCCAGGCACATCTTCATGTCCAGAGAGGCCATGAAGCCGTCAAAACAGAGGCACCGAAATTCCCCCGGCATGTTAGTGCACTGGCCTCCGTCGCAGATGTCCACGTCGTCCTCGCATTCGTCGATATCTGGGTGGTGGGGGGAGGGGGGGCGGAGAGGGCAGAAATATAAGTGCCTTTCCTCCCCCCCTCCCAAAGAAAGCGGCGTAAAGCCTCTGAAGGTGTCGTCCCCCCCCCACCTGCCGTTTGTACCAGTAAAGCTGGGGTTCTCTCCCACGTCTGCGTCCAAACCGGCCGGAATTCTGATTTCCCGTTTTCCGAAGCCACGTTTATTGACATTTTTTCTCCCACCCACCAAAGTGGATGAGGCCGGAAACCGGGTTTTGGGCCACCCCTGCTCAGAAGCGGCACGACACTCCGGCGAGGCGGGACCAAGCCCAGCCCTTCCACACACACACACAGCCGGGGGTGGGGGGATGATGATTCTGGGCCTGGGAGTCCTTGGAGGGGGGGGGGGGCTCACCGGTACAGGAGCGCATGTCGGGCATGAGGGCGTAGCCTTCACTGCAGCTGCACTGGTAGCTGCCTTCCGAGTTTGCGCAGAGGGTGTCGCAGGCGCCATTCATGATGCCGCACTCGTCGATGTCTGCGGGAGGCGGCAAACGGGGAGAATGAGGGCGCCTGCCCGCTTTTAGGGCTCGCCCCGTCGGTCTCTGCCGTTGAGATTCAGGGCCTGATCCAGGCTGGCTGGTCACTTTTAGGGAAAGGGTGAGCTTTTTGTTTTCCCCCAGGAAAGACTCACCGACGCAGCCTTGCCGGTCCAGGGTGGCCTGGAAGCCGGAGTCGCAGGCGCACTGGTAGGTCCCGATGATGTTGACGCAGCGCCCGTGGCGGCAGAGGCTGTCGCTCAGGGAGCATTCGTTGACATCTGGAGCGCAGAAGAAAGAAAAGGATAAGAGGGCCACGAGGCCGGAGGCTGCCTCTCCTTCCGGCTCGTGGAAGCTCCGCGTTTAGGAGAGGTCTACAGCGCAAACGCTGGATCTTCCCCACTCGCCGCCGACAACAAGCCCTCCTTTGCGCAAAATAAAAACAAAAATAAAGATCCGATTGATCCAGGGTTCCAGGGAGCTGAGGGCGGAAACCCCGACGCCAAGAAAGCCACTCTTTAAAAAGTAAAACCTTCTCAACGCCAGCGTTTGCCTCTCGCTCTGGGAACGTCGAAAACTCGTGCCCTTAACTCAGGCATGTCCAAACGTCGGCCCTCCAGATGTTTTGGAACACAACTTGCCCAGTCCTTTGCGACTAGAAATACGGGCCTGGAATTCTGGGAGTCGTGGTCCAAAAACATCAGGAGGGCCCAAGTTTGGACGTGCCCGCCTTAACTGCTCGGCGGGGGTTCGTAGTTTCGCTCCAGCTGTTTTAGTGACTTTCGAAGTGTCGCTTCGTTACAAAAGCCCCGAAGGCACGGATGAGACAGGAGTTCCTCTCGCGCTCCGGGGAACGAGATGAGAACGAGGAGCCCTGGCGGCGGCGGGGGTGGGGATGGGGGACGACGCTCACCGATGCAGGCGTTCCCTTCGGCCGTGAGTTCGTGTCCCGGCGGGCAGAGGCACTCGAAGCTGCCGTCTGTGTTGATGCAGGCCCCTCCCCGGCAGAGCAGAGGGTCCCGGTCGCACTCATCGATGTCTGGAAGAGAGACAGGAGACACACACACACACACACACCAGTAACCACCTCGGAGACCTGGGACAGCGGCTCCCAAACCCCTGGTTCCACGCACCCTGCCTTGGCGTCCGCAGCCCCCCCCCCCGCCACCTCCTGCTGCCCGGGCGCCTCCCCCCTCACCCATGCAATTCTTCATCATCATGAAGCCGCTCTCGTAGCCCTCGTAACATTCGCACTCGAAGCTCCCGGGGGTGTTGACGCAGGTGCCGTGGCCGCAGAGGTCCGGGGAGATCCGGCACTCGTCGATGTCTGCCGGAAGAAGGAATGGAAGCGTAGGATCCACAAGAGTCGTGCAGAGGCCTCGAGGGCCGTCCAGTCCAAACCCCCCCCCCCGCTATGCAAGAACCCCAACCCCCATCAAAGTCCTCCCGACAGATGGCATACCCCCGTTGGCAACCCCCATGAGACGGAGATGTGTGTGTGTGTGTGTGTGTGTCTGTGTGTGTGTGTGTGTGTGTGAATGCATCAGACTACACCCTCCATCTTCCCCAACCACCGGAACCAACCTTTGGGAAGGATGGGAACCGGAATGGGACAGAAAGACCTACCGGCCCGGGGACCCGTAGAAAGCATTTCAAGAGTTGTGCGCCATGAGCCTCTTTTGTGTGTGTGTATGTGTGTGTGTGTGTGTGTGTGTGGAATGCACAAAATACCACAACAGTGTGTGGTTTCTTCTCAGCCGTCCTGGATTTGAGCCGGGACAGCCCCTTGTGTGGGTCAAGGACGGGGCAACCCTCGCGGGAGGCCGGCGTCGGCGCCCTTACCGGTACAGTTCCTTTCTTCGGCATCCACTGCGAAGCCGCTGCCGCAGAGACAACGGAAGCTGCCGATGGTGTTCCGGCAGGTGCCGTGGGTGCAGAGACCGGAGAAAACCTTGCACTCGTTCACGTCTGGGGAGGCAGGAGGCGACCGGGGGGGGGGCGAGGGGGGAAACGGACCTTATTTAGAGATCGATGCCAAAGTCGAACACCCAGAAAGCACACCTGGACCCAAGCGCCCCCCCCAATCCACAAAAAAAAAGTGCCCGGCTTCCGGCTGCACCCTAAGGGTGGTTAAAAGACCCTCTCCCAAGAGGAGAAACACAGAATCTGGGTTTACGAAGAAACAAAAGACTGAAAGACTAAAGGTAAAGAAATGGAAACAGCAAAAAAACCTTCTCGTTGTGTCCTTGCGTATCGAACGAGGATCTTGCGTCTGGTATCGTTTATTGAAAAAGCATAGACCAGGGGGTGTCCAAAGTTTGGCCCCCTCCAGATGTTTTGGGACCACAACTCCCAGAATCTCAAGCCCGGGGTGCCAATGGCAGAGGACGGTGGGAGTTGTGGTCCGAAATATCTGGAGGGCCAAACCATTGGTGTCGAGATGCTGCCGAAAGGAACCAAGACAGGGTTTAAAGAAAGAACGGAGAAAAGCGAAAATAATACAATAATCGCAACGTTAAGGGTCGAGGTCTCTGGCTGGCGAGCCGGAAGGACTTAATAGTTTAAAATCCGACCCAAAAATGTCCTAAAAAGACCCCCGAGCCCACCCTCAGAAGCGACCGGGGGGTTACATAAGAACATAAGAAGAGCCAATGCTGGATCAGGCCAAAGGCCCATCTGGTCCAGCTTCCTGTATATCTCACCGTGGCCCCACCAGATGCCTCTGGGAGCGCACGAGACTAGATCCCTGTCTCCTGATAGTCCACTCCCCTGCATCTGGCCCTTGAAGGACCCTGGTTGTAAGCCTGGAGATGACACACATCTCCATCAGGGTTTGTCACCTGCGATGGATTTTTCCTCCAGGAATCGGTCCCATCCCCTTTTGAAGGCATCCAGGCCAGAGGCCGCCACCACCTCCTGTGGCAGGGAGTTCCACAGACTCACAACGGGGAATTCCTGAGAGGTCCGCAGGGGAAGATCCCCCCCCCAACCCGGCGTCCCCGCCCACCCCCCACCACCAACGAGAGAAGGCCCCTGTCCTTGATACCTTTATAAAAAGGCCTTCCGGATAAGACGTCCCCCCGGTTGGCGAAGCCGGGCCCTCGGGGGCAGATGGCTTTGAATTCCGCCGTGCCGGCTTTGGGGCACTCCTCGCAGTCGCTGCCCCAGGCGGCCCCGACGGAGCAGCAGCACAGGTCGATGCGGGACTTCCCCGGCAGAGGGGCGGCGCACTCGTCTTCCACCCACTTCATGTAGCACGGCTCCAGCCGCACATCTGGGGGTGGGGGGGGGAGAAGGAAGTAGGGCGGGACGGGGGTTGAAGCTCAAGACGAAGCTGGGACATGGGCCTGGCGTCCCCAGAGAGTCCCCCGGACGGGAAACTGAGGCCAGGCCACGAAGGCCAGACATGGGGACCAAAGCTCTCCCCACCGCCACCGCCGCCGCCGCCGCCGCGTGGGTCCCCTTCTCCTCACCCACGCATGTCCTGCCGGATCCGTCCAGGGTCAACCCGTCCGGACACTCGCAGCGGAAGGAGCCGGCCGTGTTCACGCAGTGGCCGTTGGGGCAGACCCCCGGGAACACCTCGCACTCGTTGACGTCTGAGGGGAGAGAGAAAGAGAGGGGCAGGATAGAGGACAGCAGGCGGGCGGGTTTTTCCCCCCTTTGCCAAAAGTGTTATTTGTTGAGTCTCAAAGGGGGGGGGGGAGTTGGCAAAGTTAGGTCGGTGTGTGTGTGTGTGTGTGTGTGTGTGTGTGTGTCCTCAGTGCGGACTCTTATTTATTCAATTTCTTTTATTTTATTTTTACAACTTCTATGCCGCCCACTACCCACCCAAAGGGTCTCTGGGCGGGCTTACCGTCAAAGAATTAAAGCAGTTAAAACATCCAATATCAACAAATCCTTAAAACAATCACGAAAACCTTACACTAAATGCATGACGCTAAAATGGCCACCGGAGGACTGACCCACAGTCCCTATGGTGTCAATGAAAAACACTTCTCCGGTGTTTGTGTTGGCTGACGATTAAACGACCCTCCGGACCCTGTATGAACGGGATCGGACGGAAGAGGAGGAACGAGGGAGAACGACGGCCCCGTCCAGCCCAAACGCCCAGCATACCTTCGCAAGAGACCCCTTTCATCCTGGCGTATCCTCTCGGGCAGGCGGGATCTGGGGTTTCGAATAGACAGGAGAGAGAGAGAGAGAGAGAGAGAGCGTCGCGAGAGACCCACGGCCCTCGCAGGGCCCGGGATGGAGGTCTTGGGACGACCTGCTCCATCTTCTCTCTCCTCCACCCCCCCCAAACCCCAACGGCCATCCGGCCAGGCCTCTGGCGGTTTACCGATCTCGCAGCGTTCGCAGGGGCTGCCCCAGGCGGCCCCGAGGGTGGCGCAGCACTCCGACTTCAGGGTGGCCCCGTTGATGTTCACTTCGCAGCGCCCGTCTTGGATGTTCAGCCAACAGGTCCCTTTCATGCTGTCTGGAGGTTTTTTTTGGGGGGGGGGGAGAGAGAGAAGGCGGAGGCGGTCTGAGCTCAGTCCACCCCAGATCCCCAAAAGAAAAGAGGCTGCGGTGCATCTGCAAAGCGTTCTGAATCGCAGTGCCGTTTTCGTGGGAGCGGGTCTTTTGCGGGCCTGACGGCTCTTGACTGTCTGTTCAAGAACCAGCCACGGTAAACCCTGAAAGGAGAGGCCGGTGGTGTGGCTTTTGACACCCGCGCAGTGGCCTCTTTTGCACCTCCCGGCTGCCTGCAGCTCCACGGGGTGGGGAGACATCCCTCCCCCTGCCCCGACGGGTCTCGGGAAACCCGACATCAGGATCGTTACCGACGCAGATGGTGCCGCTGGAATCCAGCTTGCTTCCCGGGGAGCACTCGCAGGCGAAGGAGCCCGCGTTGTTCCTGCAGACACCGTTCACGCAAGGGTTGCCGGTGCACTCGTTGATATCTGCGAAGGGAAGAAGAGAGAGAGAGAGAGACGTTCGTGCCAGACTTCTATCTGACCCACGTAGCGTGCGTGGGTGTTGGGGGTGGGGTGGGGGTTCTCCGTCCCACGCGTGGCCTCTCGGGGCAAAAAAGCCAGCCTTGTTTTGCTGGTGGCTGGCTGAGACAGGCGGGAGGGCACGGAATGTACACCAACACTCCCCCCCAAAAAAACCCCTCACAGAAGAGGGGGTCCCCCCCCCAACAAGAGAACCGAGTGAGTAGAAAGAGAAACTCCCGGGGAGGGGAACAGAGGAGGGAGGGACCCTGCCTTGCCTTCGCAGGTGTCCGTCTCCGTCCGGAAGACGAAACCTTTCGGGCAGCTGCAGCTGTAGCTCCCGGGGGTGTTTCGGCACAGCCCGTTGTCGCACAACAGGCGGTTGACGGCGCATTCGTCCACGTCTTGGGGGGGGGTGGGGGGTGGGGTGGGGAGAGAAAAGACAGCAGGTTGGCAGAGAAGGACCCCACCCCAGCCCCTCTGAAGACCCGGAGCTTTCCCCCCCCCCCGCCTCCCAAGCTCCCTCCGGCTCCTCCCGGCGCCCCGGCTCACCCACGCAGCTCTTGCCGGTGGCGTCCGACTCGTAGCCCAGGTTGCAGACGCAGCGGTAGCTTCCCCGCAGGTTCTCGCACATGCCGTTGGGGCAGATGTCCGGGTTCAAGGCGCACTCGTTGATGTCTGCGGCGGAGGGACGGGCAAACGGGGGTTAGGCCTCCCCCACCACCACCCGTTCCTCCAGCCCCGGGTCAGGAGACGCCGCCACGAATCCCCACCAAGGGTGATCAAGAGATGGCGACGCTTGGCGGGGTTTTTTTTTTTTGCACAAGGACTGAAAAGGTTGGGGGGGTTGGGGGACAACCCCCCCCCCCGGCCGCCGCTGCCGCCTCCCTGCAGTCCACAGGGCCTGGGCCAGCTATTGAATTAATTTATTTATTTTAGAGTATTTTTATTCCCGCCTTTCTCCTCGGCAAAGCTAGGGGATGCTGATCCACAACAGGCACACAAAAATTGCACTTTCCCGGACGGATGCATTTTCTACATGGAATGAGCAACACCCAGGCGACGGCTGGAACCCCCACGAAGGCTGGAACCCCCCCCCACCCGCCCCGGATAATTTCCGGGATCTTACCTCTCCCGTCGGCCGTGATCCCGATCCCGCTGCTGCACAGGGCTTGGAACTCGGCTGGGGAAAGAGAGGAGTCGGGGACGGCTCAGAGACCACCAGACCTACCACCGCCGCCGCCCACTCTCTGAGCACATGCAGAGGGTTGTTTTTTTTTTTGTCCCAGCCGCCCGCCCGGGCACACACTCACCAGAGTTCTTGGCCGGGCAGGGGTGGCAAGGCTCCCCGAAGCCGTGGTCGGGGTTGGCGCAGCAGCACTCGGACTTGGTGACGGCCCCCGGGAAGGGCCGGGAGCAGATGATGCCGCCGTAGCAGGTGCTGCGGACGTGGGTGTCCACGCAGACCCGGCCGTCCACCCCGATGGCCAGCCCGCCCAGGCACTCGCACCGGAACGAGCCCTCCGTGTTGATGCACCAGCCGTTCATGCAGATGCCGGGCGTCTCGCACTCGTCGACGTCTGCCGAGAGAGAGATGGGGGGGTGGCTTGAAGTGGAGAACCTTGGAGTCCCCGCCCGGTGGAGGGGCGCCACCCCGCCTGGTGGTGGGGAGTGCCACCCCGCCTGGTGGGGAGTGCCACCCTGCCTGGTGGGGAGTGCCACCCTGCCTGGTGGTGGGGTGCCACCCCGTCTGGTGGAGGGGTGCCACCCTGCCCGGTGGAGGGGTGCCACCCCATTTGGTGGGGAGTGCCACCCCACCCAGTGGAGGGGTGCCACCCCGTCTGGTGGGGGGTGCCACCCTGCCCGGTGGAGGGGTGCCACCCCGTCTGGTGGGGAGTGCCACCCTGCCTGGTGTTGGGGTGCCACCCCGTCTGGTGGGGAGTGCCACCCCGTCTGGTGGGGAGTGCCACCCTGCTTGGTGGGGAGTGCCACCCTGCCTGGTGGTGGGGTGCCACCCCATTTGGTGGGGAGTGCCACCCCACCCAGTGGAGGGGTGCCACCCCGTCTGGTGGGGGGTGCCACCCTGCCCGGTGGTGGGGTGCCACCCCATTTGGTGGGGAGTGCCACCCCACCCAGTGGAGGGGTGCCACCCCGTCTGGTGGGGGGTGCCACCCTGCCCGGTGGAGGGGTGCCACCCCATTTGGTGGGGAGTGCCACCCCACCCAGTGGAGGGGTGCCACCCCGTCTGGTGGGGGGTGCCACCCTGCCCGGTGGAGGGGTGCCACCCCATCTGGTGGGGAGTGCCACCCCGCCTGGTGGAGGGGTGCCACCCCGCCTGGTGGGGAGTGCCACCCCACCCGGTGGTGGGGTGCCACCTCTCCCAGTGGAGGGGCGCCACCCCGCCCGGTGGAGGGGTGCCACCCCGCCTGGTGGGGGTACCACCCCACCCGGTGGGGGGGGGTGCCAGGGTTTAGGGTTTACGATTGGGGTTTAGGGGTGGTACCCACCGACACAGTAGCGTCCGTTGGGGGCCAGCACGAATCCCAGCTTGCAAATGCACTTGAAGCTGCCGTCCTCGTTAATGCACATCCCATTCAAGCACATGTTGGTCGTGGCGCATTCGTCGTGATCTGGGGAAAGAGGGACAGGGAGGTTATGGCGGCGGGGGTGGCGGGGGAGGCTGCGACACCTTCCCCCTCTCCTCCCAAACCTTTGGCGTTCCAGCTCCCATCGGGGGTCACGTCGGAGGTGGCATTTTGGACCCCAGGTCTCTTTGGGATCAGAGGAGATCGGGCGGGCGGGGTGGGGGGTGGGGAAAGCCTTCAACGGGGCCAGGAGCCACGGCTGCTAGCCAGCCGGCCGGCCCAGACACCACCCACCCGGCCAGCGACCCCGCTGTGGGAGACAGGAGAGGGTCGTTACCGGCACAATTCTTGCCGTCTGGGGTGATTTCGAAACCGGCGTTGCAGATGCACTGGAAGCTGCCGTCGGTGTTGACGCAACGGCCGTTCCGGCACATCACTCCGTTCAGGATGCACTCGTCGATATCTAAGGGAGGAGAAGCAAGAGGGCCTCGGGGACGTGCCGGGCTTCCCAGGCGGCCGCGGGGGCGCTCCGTCCCCGCTCGTCGTGTTCCACGGAAGAAGAGGAGGAGGAGGAGGAGAGAAAAATAATCTCCAAAGTGCGGCTGGTTTCAGGGAAGCCTTTACGCGACGCCACGTGGGACGGCGCTTTTACGGGCATGCCTTCGGATCGATTCCAAGCGACTTATTTTTTTTAAAAGAGTTTGCACGAGAGTTTATGCGCCGTTCTCTTTTTTTTAAAACCTCACGTGCCTTTTTGGAAATAATGAGTTTGAATTCTAATCGGTCGCTTAGTTTAGGAAACCAACCCCCCCTTTTTTTTAATCTCTCGGGATGAAAACCCTCGCGATTTTAGACACGGCGTTTGAGAGACCGATGCTCAGCCTATTTTAAATTCTCCGCCCAGCTGTACGGCTGCAACTTGGGAGTTTTGTTGCTTAAAAGCTCTCTTGAAAAGAAGATTGGGGTTTGATTTGGGGTGTTTTTGCCCTCCCCCCCCCGTGTCCCTTCCTCCCCTCCCTCCGGACTCACCGATGCAGGCTTGCTTGGTGGGGGTGCTCTGGAACCCCTCATGACACTTGCAGTGGTACGACCCCGGGGTGTTCACGCAGTCCCCGTGGAGGCAGGGGCTGCTGGAGCATTCGTCCATGTCTGGGAGAGTGGGACACAAAAGGGGACAGGTGGGTGGGTGGAAGGCCGCGGGGTGGCAGCGCTCGGGGGGAAAAGCCCCCTCCAACTACACCTCCCATCATCCCCCGGCTTAGAAGACGGTGCGGAATGTCCTCCGAAAACGCCTGCTGTTCCGGTCCGGTCCGCTGACTTCATAGAAGGGGGGGGGGGGCAAGAGGCAGGAAGGCAGGGGAGTCCCCTCAAAACCTTCTCTCTTCCTCTACAAAGCCCACTTTGGCAGGGGGGGTCTGTTTCTAACCCCCGGGAGACCTTTATTTCCTTTCAGGAGAGCCTAAATTGACCCCGGGTTCGAGCCTGCCCTCCGAGGGGGGGCCAAACCTGCTTTGCAAACAAAACGGGGAATAACCCCCAAAAGAGACAGAGAGAAGATTAAAAAAAAACCCTCTTGGGACGTTCGTGCCAAAACCCAGAACGGATTCGTCTCCCCCTTCTCTTAAGGCTTGGACGGTGGAGCGAGCGGGAACCAGCAAGGGTTTTTTAAGGCAAGTTTGGTTCCATCCACGCTTTCCGGCATCCGCAGCCCTCCTGGATTTCCAAGGGCCGGGTTATGGGAAGGGGCTGCCCTAAACCTAAACCTAAACCTAAACCACCCGCCCGCCCCCCCAACGCTCACCGATGCACTCCCCGCGGACGTCCTGCTTGTAGCCCATGTTGCACTCGCAGCGGTAGCTGGAGGGGGTAGGGATGCAGCGCCCGTTGAGACACAGGTTGGTGAAGTGTTTGCAGATGTCAATGGTCTGGTTGAGGGTGGCCGTCCCTGGAAAGGGGGAGGGAGAGAAGGCACGGGCAAAGGGGTGACGGGTGCCCAACACACACACACACACATAACACACACCACACACACACACACACAAACACACACCCTCCTTGGCTTACCGATGCTGGAGCTGCCCGGGCCCATCCCTGGCAAGCCGGAGATGCCGCCTTGCCCGTTGGCTCCGTTGGGGCCGAAACTTCCGGGGCCGCTGAAGCCGGGGCCCACGCCGTTCGGACCGAAGCCCGGGACGCCCGGGAAAGGGTTGGGGAAACCCGGGACGGCGGCGGGCAGGCCCTCCAGGCACAAGCGGCGGTATTCGTCTGGGAGAGGGTGGGGGTGGGGGGGAAGGAAAGGAAAGGAAAACCAAATGGTCTTTCCCAGCTCGAGAACGGGAAGCGGTATCGATCCCAGGGCCCGGAGGGGGAAAAATATATATATATAAGATGAACTGAAATTGAAAAAGCGGGGAAAGGACGGAGAAAAGGAGAACGTGGCCCAAAATTTGGGAGGCGGGAGGGAAAGGATTAGGATTAGGGTTAGGGTTAGGGTTTAGGGCTAGGGCTAAGGGTTAGGGATAGGGTTTTTTTAGGGAGGGTAGAGGTTTAGGGCCTAGGGTTAGATAGGAATTAAGGGGAAAGGTAGGGAATAGGGGTTAGGGTTAGGGGTTAGGGTTAGGGTTAGGGTTTAGGGCTAGGGTTAGGGTTAGGGGTTAGGGTTAGGGTTAGGGTTAGGGTTAGGTGTTAGGGTTTTGGGCTAGGGTTCGGGTTCGGGTCAAGGTTTATGTTTAGGGTTAGGGTTTATGCTTATGTTTATGCTTAGGGTTAGGGTTAGGGAGTGAAGGTAGGACCGGCTGGAGAAGAGAAGAACGTGGCCAAAAAAATTGGAGGAAGAGAGGAAGGCCAGATGGGTGATGGGTCAGCCGTGTGAAGGAATCCACGACTGGCCAATCGTAAGCAAGGCTGGAGAGATACCGATTTCTAGCGGGACCTCCTAAGCAGGCGTTGCTTTAGAGAATTCAGGAGGCTTAAGAAACATTGTGATAAGAAACCCTTTCCACGCCTGAAATCTGTCCCCTGCCCTTTCCGGCCTGGACCGTCCACGGGAGCGCCTCCTCTGGCCCCAAATCCACCCCCAACCCCCCACCCCCGGGGAGAGGAAGGGTGTTCCTCACCAGAGCCTCGGACGGGGCACATCTCGGGGACCTGCCCGATGGCCCAGCAGCGCCCGGATTCGCAGCAGCACTGGGTCCGGGTGTACTGGCCAGGCAGCTCGCCCGCGCAACGCCCACCGATCAGAGCCGAGAAGCAGGTGCCGATCCGCTGGTCTGGAAAGAGAGGACCCAGGTCAGGGGGACGCCCGAGCCGGAGAAGCTCGTCTCTCTCGTGGTTTTCAACCCGGCGTGGCTTGTTGGGTTTGGGGTTTTCATTTTGCCCGCTGAGAGGAGGAGGGACCCCCCCCCACCCCCAGTTGGAGCCGGTTTCGGGCGAAAAACCCAAGGGCCCGACCTGTATCTGCAAAGGGGGGGGGAGACACCTTTTCCGCTTCCCACCCGCCGAGACCTGCGTGGGCGAAGAAATTTGACCCAAAAAAAAACAAAGCATAGGGGGAAACAGGCAACGCCTGTAACCAAACCACTTTCGGGAGAGCGACCGCCAACCAAGGAAACCCCTTTGATTTCTTCTTTTTTTTTTCTTTTCTTTTCAGCGAGGCGACTTTAATCATCTTTAATCATCTTTTCCCTTTCTTATTTTCCTTGCAAGCCTGCAATTAAGTCCTTGGCGGGTGACGGGGTTGATTTGAAAAGACAGGGGCCGGGCCACCCGGGGTGCTAAGTGTTTGTGTGTGTGTGTGTGTGTGTGTCTGTGTGTGTGTCTGTGTGTGTGTGTATGAACAGAGCCAGGCTCAGGAGGAAGGAAAGCCGGGCTGTACACCCTCCTCCCGCCCAGGGACAGAGGGACTCCAAACCCCATAATCCTCACTGCCACCGGGATTCCTTCCTCCCCCCCTCCCCCAACCTCCATGGCAGTGACGCAAAAAAAACAACAACACCCCAACCGGGTGCGTCTATCTATTCGGAGGAGGAGAAAACCAAGAAAACGTCCTAAAACAATCCAAGAAAACACTCCCCCACCCCGATTGTAGAAAGGTAGTCCATCAAGATCGGGAGCTGAGAGGCTACATCTCTTCCAGCGATGCCCTCTGGCTTCTCCAGCAAGTGCGGGTGGTGGTGGGGGGCGGGCGGGCGGTGGGGGGGCACCCCAAATATCCCACGTCGGAAACGCCTTCACCGAAGAGGCTGCTGCTCGCCAGGTAGAGACCCTAGAGGTGACCGCATCTCGCACCGAGCGACTCACCGACGCAACGGGATCCGTCCGGGCTGGTCAGGAAGCCTCGGGGGCAGGCGCAGACGTAGCTGCCGGCGGTGTTGGTGCATTCTCCCCCATCGCAGATGCTGGGGACGCTGCTGCATTCGTCCACGTCTGGCAGCGGGGGGGGGGGGGGAGAAGGGCCGGCGGGACGGACGGAAGCGAGGAGGAGGTGAGACCATCACACAGAGAAAGACACACACACACACACACTTTTATGCATGGGTCCATCCCCTGGACGGCGCGAGGGTGGCTGCCTTTTGAAGGCTCCCGCCCGTAATCCCAAACACCGACTATCTACCAAGGTCCAGGAACGAGCATGAGGTTAGGGTTAGGGTCAGGGGTGGAGCGAGCGCAGAGGCCGGGCGGACGACCCAGAAACAGCTGGAGGGTGGGGTGTTTCCCAGCCAGGCACTGTGTATACGATTCCTTCCTTCTTTCTTTCTCTTGTCCTTCCTTCCTTCCTTCCATTCATCATCAGCTCCTTCCTTCCTTCCTTCCTTTCATTCATCATCAGCTCCTTCCTTCCTTCCTTCTATCCATCATCTCCTTCCTTCCTTCCTTCCATTCATTCATCATCAGCTCCTTCCTTCCACTAATTCATCATCAGTTCCTTCCTTCCTTCCTTTCCTTCCTTCCTTCCTTCTATCCATCATCAGCTCCTTCCTTCCTTCCTTCCATTCATTCATCATCAGCTCCTTCCTTCCTTCCTTCCTTCCTTCCTTCCTTCCTTCCTTCCTTCTGTTCCTTTTCTTCCTTCCTTCCTTCCTTTCTCTCTCACCTTCGCATTTATGGCTCATCTCGCTCTGCCGGTGACCGGCTGGGCATTTGCACTCGTAGGAGCCCACCGTGTTGAGGCAGTGGCCACCTTGGCAAAGTCCCGGGATGGCCTGGCATTCGTCCACGTCTGTGCGAGGAAAGAGAGTGCGAGAGATTGAGAGAGACAGAGAGAGAGATGGTTTCCTCCCTCTGGAAGAGGCCGGGGGGAAAGAGCCCTCTCCCTCGGGGGGACTCAGGAAAAGGGGGCTTTTTGGAGAACAGGTTCCATCTGGCCGGGGCAGAGGGAGAGTTTTTCTTGACGCACACCCCACCCACCCACCCAAGCGTAAAAAAGGCCCAGCCGAGCACCTGCCGAACCGGCTCCCCGGGCGCCCCCTCACCTTGGCAAGCCCCGGTGCGTATGTTGGGGATGAACCCCCTGCGGCAGGGATGGGGCTGGGCCGGGCACATCTCGCAGGGGTGGCCCCAGGCCCGGCCGATGGTGGCGCAGCACATGGTCTTGGTGCAAACGATGCCGCTCAGCTGGCCCTGGCACATCTGGTTGCTGACCTGGCTGAAGCAAGGGCCCGTCCGGTAATCTGGAGGGAGGGAAAGAGAAGCCAAGCCGAGGGGGGTGGGTGGGTGGGGGTCCCGCCTGCGTCTGGAGGTTTTTTTTGGGGGGTGTCACCCGAATCTGCCTGCCAACGCCTCCCTGAAATTTGCCTCCAAACACCACGGCGTGCCGGGAGGTCTCCAATGAGGCCGGAACGTGGAGCTTCCCCCCCAAAGAAGAGAAATTATACATTATAATTTATTTATAATTAAAATAGACCTCTCTGCCGCTGCTCTGGAAAGAGCCCCGGACCATCCTGGCCTGACACGTCCCAGCTCATGGGAGAGAGAGAGAGAGAAACGTTTTTTTCCGTTAAGAGTCAGATTCTAAAACCCACCCACCCCACTCTGGGAATGGGGGGGGGAATGATAATTAAAACGTGCACGGAAGCCGAACAAATCATTACTCCTTTTCCCACCCCCTTGGAGAAGGGAAACAGCGGGGATGTTTTATCCGAGTGGACGGACCTGAGCCAGGACTGGCTGAGCATCGTTTTTTTCACTCTCTCTCTCTCTCTCTCACACACACAATTTATTTCGGACGATCCCGCCGTCAGGAGGCTCTCCTCTGAAGAAGAAAACAATCGCAAAGGGCAGCTCCACCCCCCGAAAAAAAAAGTTCCAAATGCTGCCCTTTTATAGCTTCCACGCACAACCACCTGGCGGGGTAGGACCGGGTAGGTTCTCCCGGTACGGCTACGGGCCCTGGGCCCTTTCATAAGAACATAAGAAGAGCCAATGCTGGATCAGGCCAAGAAGAGCCCATCTAGTCCAGCTTCCTGGATCTCCCAGTGGCCCCACCAGATGCGTCCGGGAGCGCATGAGACTAGATCTCTGTCTCCTGATAGTCCACTCCCCTGCATCTGGTCCTTGAAGGACCCTGGTTTTTTTTAAACCTGGAGATGACACACATCTCCCTCATGGTTTGTCACCTGTGATGGACTTTTCCTCCAGGAATCTGTCCAATCCCCTTTTGAAGGCATCCAGGCCACATGCCATTACCACATCTTGTGGCAGGGAGTTCCACAGACTAACAACACGCTGGGTAAAAAAAAAATTCTTTTGTCTGTTCTCACTCTCCCATCCCTCAGTTTGAGTGTATTTCCCCTAGTTTTGGTATCTTGTGAGAGGGAGAAGAGCTTCCCTCTGTCCACTTGACTCATGCCCTGCATTATTTTGTACGTCTCAATCATATCCCCCCCCCCCCCAGGTGCCTTTTTTCCAGACTAAAGAGTCCGAAATGTTTTAGCCTTTCCTCATAAGGGAGGTGCCCCAGCCCAGTAATCATTCTAGTCGCTCTCTTTTGCACCTTTCCCAGTTCCACTATGTCTTTCTTGAGTTGCGGTGACCAGAATTGTACACAATACTCCAGGTGGGACCTTACTATTGTTTTGTACAATGGCATTATAAGGTTGGCTGTTTTATTTTCAATCCCCTTTAAATAAATCCGTCCATGGTGGACAAGGACCTGTTTTCGAGGCCGCGGGGTGGGCGGGTGGGATCGTTTTACAGACCGAAGCCGAGAGAGCTGTTGGAGGGACCCGGAGGATTTTTTCCCCACCGACGTTCAGGCTTCTTTAAAACCCAAAGGGTGACCCTTTACAGCCCCCCCAAAAAACATTATGTTCACTCCAGATCGGACCTCTCTCTCTCTCTCTCTCTCTCTGATCCCAGCCTTATCAAGGTCTCCGGTTGCGTGCCAAACGCGCGCACGACCCCCCCCCCCCCGGACAGAGCAGGCGAAAGAGGGAGGGAAGGAGGGATGGATGGAAACCAGGCGCGTGAAACACGGTCGGAAGGCGTGGGAGCGCATTTGGAAAGGGGAGAAAAACCCAGACCAAAAATAGAATTATTATTTTTTATTTTTTCCCCACCCCAGGTTTCGCTTCCAGGCTGGGAAAGGAGCCCTGGCCAAGCCACCCCGCCGTCTGTCTGGCCTTCTGCCCCGGGTGAGACGAGAGGCCCGGCCGGGCGGGCGGGCTGGCGGGCGGCGGGCCAGGTTTCCTCTCCGGGATGGGTTTATTTTTTTTAATGGGTCAGGCAATTAAAGGTTTTAATGAGGGCCCCCGTCAAACCCGATTAAGCCCCCCTCCTCCTCCCCGGGGGGTGGGGAGGTGAACTTGGCAACTCCGACTCTCCCGCCCCACGTCCTGACCCCAAATTCTATTCCTGAAAACCGGTTCCCATCATGCGAGGTGGGAGAAGCCGTGTGGTTATTGAAAACAGCATCCCCTGGGGTGCTAGTCCTCATGTTCCCCAATCAAGGGTGCTTCCCCTTCCTAAATAGGAAACCTCGGGAATTCCTATTAATCCCACCCCAGCTCCTATTAACCCTCCCTGGCCGCTCTGGCCTAAAGCTGCCAGCTACCATCTGCTCTTCCTCGGAAACCATGAGGACTAGCATCCCGGTTTACTCAACGGGGCAGAAGTTTAGCACTGGAGGGTCTGCTTGAGCCGGGGGGGGGGGAAATCCCTCGAGATCAGCCCCCCGGTCTCTCCTGAGAAAGGGTTTCAAAAGGCAATTCCTGAAAAACTTGCAAAAAAACTTGCTTTTTAATGTTGTAAACCGGCCGGAGTTCCTCCGGAAGACAGATGGTATATAAATTGATAAATAAATAAATAAAATAAAATAAAATAAGGAGTGGGGAATGGTTCTCCCCCCCTCCTTGTAAGGCCACCCCTTCTCCCCCCCTTTAAAAAAGCAGCCTTGGTTTTGAACCATGAGGACTAGCCCCCCAGAGGTGGTCCAGAAGAATTTCGCGAGGTTGTTCCCGTCCAAAATCCGGGACGTTTTTTTCCCCCTCTCCCGACGCAGCCGGAGGGACGGAGGGGAAGGGAAAGGGAAGGGAGGCAGCCGGCCGGCTCCAAGCGGGTCAGTAGGACAAGGAGGAGGAGGGAGACATTAAAAAAAAGAGAGAAAGAGTTAAAAAGAGAAAATACCCAACTGGGCCAGGCGGGCGTTGGGTTGGTTTTTCATAGAGCAAGGCAGAATTCTTTTTTTATTCCCTTTTTGGCCCCACGCCTGCCCCAAATCCGCTCGGCCGGATATCTAGAATTAATCTACTCTCTCTCTCTCTCTCTCTTTTTTCCCCACGGAGCCGTCCCGGGGGAAAACGCCGCCCGAGGGACCCTCCCCGCTTTCTTTCGTTGGCCTGCCTTCGTTTCTAGATCTCGGGCTGGTTTGGGGTTATTTTTTTTGGGGTGGGGTGGGGTGGAAGTGTCTCCGAGCTGCCGGGATTCCCCCTTTGCTCAGCGAGGGGATGGGGGTGGGGTCTCTCCCGGGGTTTTGGGGTGGGGGTGGGGGGCTTGTTTCGTCTCCCACGCTGAACCCAAGCCAAAAAAACAGGGGAAGCCAGAGGTGGTGGTGGTGGTGGTGGACCGGGGGGGGGGGTGTTAAGCTCTCTTTCCTACCCCCACCCCCTTTTCCCAACCCCTCCAAAGCTGCACAAATTTAAAAAAATAACGAACCCATCCCTCGTAATTTTTTTTGGGGGGGGAAGGGGAGAGGGTTAGGGTTTCGGGAACCAGGGCGCCAGGGGAAAAGGACTCAGACGGGATCGCGCGGAGGGAGGGGTGGCGGGCCGCCCCCCCCCCCAAAAAATCGGAGACGACCACTGCGCTCCCCCCCTCCGTTGTTAGAAGATGGGCAGTCTGTCTGTCTGTCTGTCTATCTATCTATCTATCTATCTATCTATCTATCTATCTATCTATCTATCTATCTATCTATCTATTCCTTCTTTTCTTTTCTGTTCTATCTATCTATCTAGTCCTTCTGTTCTGTTCTGTTCTGTTCTGTTCTATCTATCTATCTATCTATCTATCTATCTATCTATCTATCTATCTATCTATCTATCTATCTATCTATCTATCTATTCCTTCTTTTCTTTTCTGTTCTATCTATCTAGTCCTGTTCTGTTCTGTTCTGTTCTGTTCTGTTCTGTTCTGTTCTGTTCTATCTATCTATCTATCTATCTATCTATCTATCTATCTATCTATCTATCTATCTACAGTATCTCTCTTCCTTCCTAATCATCTATCTATCTATCTATCTATCTATCTATC
>JAWVWN010000615.1:425000-435000 GCA_037367305.1 Phrynocephalus vlangalii
CCCCGCCCGAAATTCGGCCCGAGGACCAGGGGAGCTGTAGTCCAGGCCGAACGACCGGCGACGTCCCTCCGGAGCGGGACCCACCTACCTCTCTCGCACTGGGGACCCGTGAAGCCGTAGACGCAGGCGCAGCGGTTGGGCCCGATGCACCGGCCTCCGTTCTGGCAGCTGGTTTCGCAGACAGCTGTAATAATAATAATAAATAAAGGAAATAACGAGAAGGATCTGTCAGGTGGGTCCGGACGGAGACCGAACGAACCTCTCCCCAAAGGAGCCCCTGAGGAAAACTGGGGGAAAGGAATGGGATGGAGTTTTTTTTTTTTTTACAGGGGGGGTCCCTTTTTGTTTTCTCCTTGCCCTTGGGAGCTTTTGACCCCCTGATGGCGAGAAGGGAAGGGAGGTGGGCACCGGCCTTCAAAAAAGCACTTAAAACCTTGCTTTTTCGGGAGGCATTGGGCGACCTTTAATTTCCATTTAATTCAATTCATTCTTTTCCCCCTCTTTTTGACGCCTCTCGCTGATGATTTTTACTCAATATTGTTTTTTGTTTTCTCCCCGCCCCCCTTTTAAATTTCTTCCCCCTCGATTTTTTTTTTTGCATGTCACTTTGTGTGTTTTACTGGTTCTTTTAACCTTTATTGTTAACCGCCCGGAGTTCCCCGGGAAGACAGGCGGTATAAAAATAAAATAAAATAAAATAAAATAAAATAAATGGGCTTTGTGGTTTATACCCTCTGGAATTGACTGGGATTGGAGGGGGGGGCGAAGTGGGGCACCAAAGTAACCCATCATTTTTAGGATAAAAATGGAAATTAGGAAGAGAGAGAGACAGACAGACAGACACACACACACACACACACGAACCCCGAGACCAGTTCCTGGGTCTACAAAAGAAAACGTTCCTGGGTTGGTCTGGGTCCCGGGGGGGGGGGTGGCGGGGTGGCGGGGGGGGGGGATACTCACGCTGGCCGCAGTAGGGTCCCGTGTAGCCATTCTGACAGACGCACGCTTCCTCGCTGCAGCTGCCCCCGTTCATGCACCGAGCGCCGCACGACTGGACTAGAAGAACAAGAAGGAGGGGTGGTGGTGGATTTAGCCGGAGCCGGAGAGAGAGAGCGCACGAAAGAGACAGACAGAGAGAGAGAGAGAGAGAGAGAGGAATATCAAATGTTGCCTGGAGCCCTGAGCCTGGAAAGCGGCACCCCTCCCGTCTTTGGAGGCACTACAACTCCCATCGCCCCTCCAGGACACCCCCCCCCCGGCGTTGCGTTCGAAGAGGGTGCAGGCAGAAGCCCGACTGGAGGCAAGGAGGCGCCAAACTGAGCAACCTGGCCTGAGCAGGTTCCCTTTTATTTAAAAAAAAACCAGCCCTACCATGAGGACTAGCACCTTAAGTTTGATTTTTAGGGGATGCCAGCCCCCTTAAAAAAAACAAAAAAACCAGGCAGCCACAAAAGCCGCGTCTTCGGCCGGCTCCCGCCTTCCTCAAGGTTGGGTCTACTCAGGATCACGAGGGCCCCGGGCTTCGGACCGTTAACGGCCTGATGTTTAACGAGGCAGCGCCAACCGGCCAGCCCGTGGGAGTGAGTGGGCAGGAAGGGGCCGAAGGAGAAAGGCGGGTTAAAAACATTCTAAATAAAACAACTAACTAATTTGGGAGCCGGCCCTCTCCATTCGGCAGGTCTCCTCTAGTGCAAACTCCGGATCGGTTTCAAGAGGACGGGACAAACTCCCTCTCTGACTAAAAATAATAATGATAATCATAAATCTGTGAGCTGCCCGCTTCGGAGGGGATTCTATGGGGGTTCGGGGTGGGGTTCCCTCGATTTTGGGGGTTTGCGGAGGGTGGAAGGGAAGGGGTCCGTCCCCAATTGCTTGGCTGGGTAGCGCATTAAACTCCCGAGAGGGGCCAGGCCACCCCCACACCCCCGCCGACCCCAACACCCTTGCTTGCTTCTCCCACCTCTGGCACGAATGACCCCCCCCCCGCCCCGCCCCGGGGCCTGACCCTCTGCAGGTAGGCATGGGGTGATCTTATATTTCTCCTCCGACCCCTTTTAAAAAGGTGCCCCCCCTTCCTCTCCGAGATATCTGAGCGGGAAGGCCGGCTGGAATGTAAGATATTCCCCCCCCCCCCCGCTGCCCACCTTCCTCCCTCCCCGCTGGAATTCCTGGCATTGCTGGGAAGATTAGGAACATCTGCGGCCTCCATTAGAGACAAATTGGGGGGTGGGTGGGGGGGCTTAAAACCTCCTATAGGACGGGGGGCCGTATAGATGCTATACGGGGCGGCAGGAAAGAAAAAGCAGCTTGAAGGCGGGCAGAAGGAAGGGCAGGCCCGGCCCTCCCCTCCCGCCGGATGGGATTAGGCCGGAATTCCTTGCTGCTTCGCCAGAGCGAGGCTGTGGTCCCCCCCCCCCCGGCGTTAAGACCACACTAATTTTTAAATGTGTGTCGCCTTTTCCAGAAGGGGGTCGCTGTTTGTCCCTGCAAAGGAGACGATGAGGCTTTTAAAAAAAAAAAGGCATGGTGCTGATTCCGTAGCTGGAAGGAGTGCTCCCTTAAGAGAGGAAAATGGTCTGACTGCACTAACCGGGGGGGGGGTCTCGCTGCAATCTGCATTTGGCAAATTTCTGTAACGCTGCGACGTTGAACGGCAACAAACCGGCTTCTCAAACACGGCCAGGAGGACCCCCCCCCACACGGCACGGCAGGAAAAACATGGCCATGTCGTGGAAGGGAAATGCGGGAGGGGGGGGGACGCAACCCGGAAACGCACGGATCCGTTCCTACCTCCTCCGGAGCCGCAGTTCGGGGACAGCTGCCCGTTGGCGCAAGTGCACATGTTCGGCCGCGAACAGAACCCGTCGCCGCAGGAACTCCGGCAAATGGCTGGCGGGGTAAAGGGAAAGGAGGAACCGGGGGGTTAAGACGGGAGGAAGGAGGCCCGTGAAATCCATCCGCCCGGGGCCAAGAACCACACCGAACGTGTCTTTTAAGCCCAAACTAAACTTGGGAACGTCTTGTCAGGTGTCGGTGGTGGTGGTTGTCGGCTGTTTGGATTTTTTTTGCCTACTACAACTCCCATGCTCCCCTGCCCGGCAGAAAGAAAAACTCCCCGGAGAAAGGGGGCAGCTTGGGCCAAACCGTTTACGCCAAAGGCCGAGAACCGTTGTGTGTGTGTGTGGGGGGGGTGGTGGAGAGGGCAGAACCCCCGACGAGGACATCCGAGGGCCCGAGTTCGAATCCCCCGCCTGGCCCTGAAAACTCAAAGAGCCCCCCCTCCTCGGTAATACGGACCTTAAAGACCCTATAAAATAATCCACCGCCGCCCCACATTTCCAGAGACGGGAACCCCCTTTGGGCGGCCGGCCGGATACTTACGGACGATGCACTGGTTTCCGCCCGGGAGGGTCTTCCATCCGGGGCAGCAGTAGGAGTGGAACCGGGACCCGCAAACGTTCGGCCTGGAAGGCAACCCACAAAGAGTCGGCCCCGGTCCTTGAACCGGGCTTGGGACTGTTTCTCGCCTCGACCCTGGTCTTTTCGGCCCGTGTGTGCGTGCATGAGAGAGTGAGAGCGTGTGTGTGCATTTATTCGCACCACGGGACATTCGGTGCTGCGCGAACGATTCGCTCCGTCGACATCGCCGTTACGGTTGTTCGGACTAAATTCCGGGGCGGGATCGAGGGCCCCGTTTCTTGCAGGGGGGGGGGCAACTCTCCCTATTTTAAACCCGGGCCTACTTCACAGGGTTGTCGTGAGCGTGCGCAGGGGGAGTCAGGCTCTAGCTATCCTTTGGGCGGGGGGGCTTTCGGCGGAAGAAGGAAGAGCCACAGGGAACTCGTCCAAGAACTTAAAAAAGAAAACCGGGACCTCATTCCAAAACATCGTTTTTAACTCCCGGTTCCTCCCGAGAAGACACACCGAGGCCTCTGCTCTCACATCCCTTCTCGGAGACAAGTGACATTTTTAGGGCCGTGGCGGGGGGGCAGGTGGGATCCTCCCGCCCGAGGATTATAGTTTTACTCCGGCGTAAGCTGCGGTTGGACCGTCGGCTCCCCCTGCGTCAACGTGGCCGCCCCGGGCACGGACCTCCTCCTGCGGGTTTTCCTCGCGGTCCCTCCATCTGCTGCCGTGTTTATGTATTTTTTTTTCGGGGAGGGGGGAAAGAGGAGGAAATGTCCAACATGTGGCCTGAACATCTGGATCGTACAAACAGACCCCCCCGTCTCTTTTTTTAATGTCGTTCTTGGAAGGCATTAAAAAGATTATTTCCAGCGAGCAAAAAAAAAAAGATTATTTCCAGGTCTGTCCGTGTCCCCCCCCCCTTCTCTCTCTTGAGGCCTCGAGAACAGATAGGACTCCCGGGTTCCAGCCTTGGGGGGCCGATGATTTTTAATTCCTTCCCCCTGACGAGTTTAGAAATATAATTAGGCGTCGGGAGTAATTGCGCCGCATGCAACGGCATTGGGCGGGGAGCGTATGGGTTGCCAGCTTTGCAGAAGTAACTTATCGCGTTTGCTCATTACTTCTTAAGACCAGGGGGTGCCCCAGCTGATGTTCTTCGGACCACAACCCCCAGAATTCCCAAGCCTAGCTCGCCAGTGACAAAGGACGGCGGGAGTGGCGGTCCGAAACATCTGGAGGGGCCAAAGTTTGGACGCCACTGTCTTAAGAGCTCCTCGGGGACCGGGGAAACGGGGGGGGGGGAACCCTCAGGAACAGGGCGTACGTTGGACGACGACGCTGGGAACTCCCGGGGCATCCCTTTTTCAAAGAAGACGTTTGGGAAAGCCACGAGAAAAAAAACCACATTTCTACTCAGAGGGTGGCTTTTTTTTTTTTTACCCCTTACAATCCAGGGAACCAGACTCGGGTCGACAGAGGCGGAGGCTGTCCCGAGAAATCCGGCCGCCCGAGGCCGGGAACCAAGTAATGCCACTCTGTCTGTCTTCTCCCCCCCCCCACCTCCTCCACAAAGCCAAGTGGGGTGAAATATTTCAGCTTCTCCTTGAAAACGCCGTGGACCTCAAAACAATGACCCCCCCTCCTCATCCTTATCAGGGGGCCTGTCAGACAACATCCAGGCCTCTCCGAGGCCCGAGATAAGCCTTTCCCCAGAAGCTAGGAAAGTGTGTGTGTATGCGTGGGGGGGGGGTTGCTCTCTCTCTCTCTCTCTGCACCTTTCGGGGATTCACACGTCTTCCAGGAAAGGAGCTTTTGGATCAAAGGGGGAGATGGGGGAGGAAGGAAGGAAGGGGCGGATGTTTTGTGGTTCCCAAAGGGTGGGTGGGAGGGGGCAATAAGACACGTAAAAGTGTGGACGGAGGGAGGCAAGATGGACCAGAGAGAGACGGAGAGGAAGGAAGGAAGGAGTGATAAAATGAAGGAGGAGAAGGAAGAAGGAAGGAGGAGAGAGCTGATATGGAGGAAGGAAGGAAGAAGGAACTGATATGGAATAAAAGGAAGGGAAGGAAGAGAAGACTGATGATAATGAGGAAGGAAGGAAGAGAGTGATGATGAGAGGAAGAAGGAAGGAAGCTAAGGAGAAAAAAGGAATGATGATGAATGGAAGGAAGGAAGGAAGGAAGGAACTGATGATAAATGGAAGGAAGGAAGGAAGTAGAGAGCTGATGATGGAGGAAAGGAAGGAAGGAAGGAGCTGATGATGAATGGAAGGAAAGAAGGAGAGAGCTGATGATGGATGAAAGGAAGGAAGGAAGGAGCTGATGATGAATGGAAGGAAAGAAGGAGAGAGCTGATGATGGATGAAAGGAAGGAAGGAAGGAACTGATGATGGAATGAAGGAAGGAAGGAAGGAAGGAAGGAAGGAAGGAAGGAAGGAAGGAAGGAAGGAAGGAAGTAGAGAGCTGATGATGGAGGAAAGGAAGGAAGGAAGGAACTCATGATGAATGGAAGGAAGGAAGGAAGGAGCTGATGATGGAATGAAGGAAGGAAGGAAAGAAGGAAGGAGCTGATGATGGAGAGGAAGAAAGAAGTGGATGATGGACGGAGGGAAGAAAGGCGCCAGTGTCCCCCCCCCCGATGCAACACCCAGCGCAAGGCAAATGGGCACCAGGTGGGGTGTTTCCCACCCAACCACCCCACCCCCTTCTCCTTAACATCTCCTTTGCAAATGGGTCTTCCCTCTGGCCACCTCTTCCCACTCCTTTTTTGCCTCCAAACACACTCCGTGCCCCGGCTGCCTGGGGGGGGGGGGAACCCTTCCGCTTACCCACGGAGGCTCTCGTGGCCTCTCCGCCGCACCCGGCTGGGAGGGGGCCTCTTCTCGTAGCTGACGAACCGGTCGGCGGAGAGGTCCCCCCCATCGGGCTGAGCCCCGGCCAGGGCCAGGAAGGACGTCCACCCCAGCAGGAGGTACCGCGCCAGCCACAGGGGACCCATGATGTCGAGGCGCAGGGTCTACCGGGGAGGAAACTGCCAAGCGTCCGGCGATGGGCGATCTCCCCGCTTTGCGATCCCTGAGAGAGAGAGAGAGAGAGAGACGGAGACACAACGGGGTTAGGCTGCGTTCCAGTGGCGGGGAGTCCCGACGGCCACCCCGAACCGACTGAAAGCTCTCGTGAAACCTCATTCTGGATTAGGAACACCCCCCCCCAAAAAGTTGCACAAAACCTAGCAGGCCGTTTGCCAAATGTTTTAATCAGTCTGGCCTCGCCTCGACCCGCAAACCCTTCCCACCGTTTTATTCTATCCTTGCATTTGGATCAGAGGCCAAATCCAATTTTTTTTTCTCCTGGCCATTCTTTGTTCTTAATTCTAACCCCTCTTTCTTCTGCCAGGGAGCTCGAGGGAGGGGGGGGCTCTCTAAATTGCCTTTTTCACAACCACCCTCGGAGGTAGGCCAGGAGGCGAGGATCGCCCCCCCCCCCGTGAACAGCCGACACGGGACCCGCCAAAGACTTCAGGCCGGCTCTAACCGCTACACCGCCTTGCCTCTCGAGGCACCGGTCTGAGAACGGCGTTTTCCTTTGCCAAAACGAGCGGCAACATTTACAAACGTTTAAGGTTTTGTTTTGTTTTTTTAAAGAATTTCCTCGCTGGTTTGTCTGCTGGCGAAAAAGCTCCGGCCATGTTTCGCGTCACGGATAAAACTTTGTTCCAAAGGCCGGTAAACAATATGTAAGTTGATTAAACACAGATTTAAGGATGTTTCTTATTTTTTTTTTTATGTTTCAGATTTTTTTTGGAATGGTCTCAACGCGCACAAACACACACGCACGAAATGGGAAGGAAAAAAAACTGGTCGGCGAAAGGCACAGAATAACGCCGGCCCACCAGACATGTTTGCTGTTCTGGAATTAATTTTAATTTCTTTTTTTAGGGGCTAATCCCGGCCCTCTTTAAAAAGGAATTCGGGGGAAAAGCAGTGTGTGTGTGGGGGGGGGACCCAGGACAACCGGAAACAGCAGCCAAGACGCGACATCTAAACATCCCTGCTTCTTTATGGGTGATTTGTCAAAAGCGGTTATTTATAGGGACCCCCCCCCCAATTGCCCGTGGCTGCTGCCACCCGCCTTTGTAAAACAATGGAAATACGTTTCCTTAAGAGAACAGAGACAGCAGTGTTGCACAGAATCATAAGAATTGCAGAGAGTATTGTGGGCTGTTCCCTCCCCACCCTAGAACAAATTGATACGACCAGGTGCCAGTGTAAAGATATATTAGATCTATTAAGAGATCCATCACATCCTGATCATCTCCTCTTCGAGATGCTGCCATCGGGACGGAGATATAGAGTACTGACGGCAAGAACAAACCGTCTCAAAAATAGCTTCTTTTTTAGAGCAATATTGGCCTTAAACGGAAATCCTGGACTTTGAGGTCAGCTTATTTTATATGTCATATTTTAGTCATTTTATATGTCATATTATTATGCGTTGTACCTGTTTTTAAATCTATGTGAAATGTTTTCAAAGAGTTTTATATAGCAGCCACAAAATTCCGTTGTTCCTGAAAGGGGGCAATGACCCTAAAGATTCCTATTTCCAAAGCCAAGGGGGTTAAAAAAATAATAATTAATCTAGCGGAGGAGTCCCGAATGTCCGGCTGGAAAACTCATTTTACAGCCTTAGGTATTTTGAAGGCGCAGGGGTGACGCGGTGGGCCTCGGGCGGCAGGTTTTGGGAGGCGGCAGGGCAGGCCACACACGGACACACCCACACCCCGAGAGATTGAGACCCCCAAAGTGTCCCCAGGGGTGTGTGTGTGTGTGGGTTCCCCAAGCTGGCTCTGTGGTCCGATAGCAAGAGAGATTAACCCGCCCAGAGGGAATTCAGTGCTGCCTTTCGGAACCACCCAACCCATCGTCCACCGCGACGGCGTCCCATCGGAAGACCCAGCAGGGGCGGCGGCGGCCGGGGGGGGGTCCACCCGCCGAGCCCAAGAGGGAAGAACCCCCCCCCCAAAAAAAATCTGGGTGGGTGGGCACAACCAGTGCCTTATGGCTGCCATCGATGTGGGGTTTTTTGGGGGGGACTACCCCGCCCAGAATCCCCTTTTTGTTTTGCGGGGTGGGGTGGGTTTTGCGGAATGCTCCGGAATGGCATTCTGTTTGGGGCACGGCCCCTTTTCGGGGTGGACTACAAGTCCCAGAATCCAGCACCGACGCAGAAAAACAAAACCAAAACACGAATCTTCCCTGTCGCGGGTGGTGGGTGGAATATTAGGAATTCCAGGACGTCCGTCCTCAAAAGGCCCTCCTCCCCTGTTTCGACAAAACCATGAGGACTAGAGCCTTATTTGGTGTTTTTTGGGACAAGACGGCGGCCGCCTCCGGAGAGCGGCCCGCCTCGCAGGGCTGTGGCCAGCAGGGGACAATGGGTGCTGTAGTCCCTCCCCGCCGAGCCCGTTTTTGGAGAGGCCTGGGGGGGGGGAAGGCTGGCGATCGGCCCTAGGGAGACAAATCTAGAACAATCCAGCTTCTTAAGAAAGCCTCTGAGCATGTACAGTTCCATTTGGTTATTGCTATTTTCCAAACTCTCGTCTAGAACCGGAGCATTGGGAATAATAATAATAATAATAATAATAATAATAATAATAATAATAATAATAATCTTATTTGTATATTGATGATGATGAGGAGGATAATAATAATAATAATAATAATAATAATAATAATAATAATAATAATAATAATAATAATAATAACCTTATTTGTATATTGATGATGATGATGATGATGATAATAATAATAATAATAATCTTATTTGTATATTGATGATGATAATAATAATAATAATAATAATAATAATAATAATAATAATAATAATAATAATAATAATAATAATAAGTCTTTAATCATCTCCCAGCCCTCTTTCCAATGACAAGCAAGCCAGATTCAGAATAACTCCCCCACCCTTTAAAATGGGTGGTTTTGGGGATATTTTAAAAAACCCTATAAACTGATGCAACCAAACAAGTATCAGGAATTAAGAGTAAAACCACACGGCCCTGAACATCAGCCGGTCTTGCCTGCCCGCCGGCCCGTCCGCCCAAGGACCTCTTGGGAGGCTCTCTGGGTGGTCCTCCAAACTTCCTTCCCCCCCCCCTCCAAAGTAATGTTTCTTGGCTGTGGGGTCTAAAAGCAAGCACCACTTTTTTGGGGGTGGGGGGGAGAGCATTTAGAAAGGCAGGGGAGGGAGGGGGTGCAGGCAGAGAGGGGTGTGCGTGGTGTGTGTGTGTGTGTGCACATGTCACGATTTTCCATGTTCACCCCCCCCCAAAAAAAACACCCATATCCCACCCTCTTCGCCTGTGGGGGTATTTAGGGGAAGGATGCGACACGCCCCCCCCCAAAAAATTAGCAAAGCAGATGGCAAAGAGAGTGACACACACACACACACACACACACACACACACACACACACACACACACACACACACACACACACACACACACACGGGGTTGTCCCTTGCAAAGAAAGCCACCTCCCCCCCCCAAAAAAAAACCACATTGCAAATAAACAATATACAA
>JAWVWN010000615.1:440000-447500 GCA_037367305.1 Phrynocephalus vlangalii
GTTCCGGACGATAGCAGCCCCTCCGGTCCCATGGCGGTTAAATCCCGCGATTTGACGTCGGTTTTCCTCGTCACTTGGTTTTGCGCCTCTTGCCGGGTTGTTTGTTTGTTTCCTTTATTGCATTATCGGTTTGATTTTTTTAATTTCTTGTGTTGGTTTGATTGGGGAAGTCTTTTTTTCCTATGCAAAAACGCCCCGAGTTCCCACGGGGAAAATCGGCGGTGGTATAGAAATATAAAAATAAATGTTCCGTAAAGAATGCCCTCCCAAGTGAGATCCGCCTGGCGCCAACATTGATGACATTTCGGCGCCAGGTAAAAACCTTCCTGTTCCAGAAGTTTTTTAATTGATACAACATAGACTGGGGTCCTTTGATGGCAATTTTAGTGATGATTTTAGTATAAGGTTACTGTGTTTAATTTATTGATATTTGATATCTTAACTGTTTTAATTCCTTGTTGTAAGCCGCCCAGAGACCTTGGGTAGCGGGCGGCATATAAGCTGTAAAAATAAATAAATAAATAAATAAATAAATAAAGGATCTCGGCCCGGCTTCCCTGTTTGTCGCACGGGAGGGAACAAGCGGCTGGTTCTAGACGCAAGGCCCAAGCTGGGGGGCGGGGGCGGGTGGTGGTGGAGGACTACAAAACCCCACATCCCCTCCTTCACAGGGAGAGGCAAGCCCCGGCGTCTGGAAGAAGGGGGAAAAAAAGTGGAGAGGGCGTGCTTATAAACGGACCGGTTTGGTTCTCCGAAAGGGTTGCTTCCTGGCCTCCGGAAGGACGCCCCCCCACCCCTTTCCAAGAGGGACAGAGGAAGCGAGGGATGAAACTAATTAATTAAATAAAGAAATAAAGAAGGACTCCCCCCCCCCGCCAGTAACATGTTTGAAGGACAACCAAGAGCATCTGAAGCTGGTTTGCATTTGGGCCGCAGACGGGACGTTGTAACACATTCGCCCCCGGGGGTGTGTCTCTCTGTGTGTGTGTATGTGTGTGTGTGTCACAGGGCTGGGAATTGCACGTTCTCAGTCTGTTTCCAAAAAAAGGGGGGGGTCTCCTTTTCCCCCCCTTGACCTGCCAATTTCCCCGAACCCCCACAGCCGAACGGGTGGAGTGGAAGAACCCCCCGACGGCTCAGGGCGATCAACGGGGCTCACCTTTTCGGCCTCCAAAGCGAGGGGACCCCAAACCCACGGACGGTTTGTAGGGCTCTGTCTGGGACGCCAGCCCCTCTGAGTTGACCTATAGACTACAGCGACCATCGCCCTCGGATGGCGCGGCTCCGGTCCAAAGGAGGGCGGCAGGGACCCCCTCGGCACCCGCCGACAACCCTCCGAGATGGTTTTAATGCGGCGGCTCCGTGGCCGTACGTGGGGCTAGGAAAGGGGGCGAAAAATAGGGGTGCCTCTCTGCCTCCCCCCCCACTTTCCTCTGGCTTTGGGGTTCCCTTTTATTTAGGACGGCCGGTCCCGGTCCCGTTAATGGGAGGGTCCGGGGATCTATTTAGTATTTGGCACCCATTCCTGAGGGGTCTCGCCCAGAGAGGATAAATCTGGGCGTCCCAGGGGACGTGGGAGACAAAAAAATGAACATAGCCCCCTCCGTCTGGAAGGGGAGAGGATGATGGATCCAGCGGAGCACAGAGGCCAGGGCTCTCTCCCTCTTAAGACTTTGTCTCTGTCTCTCTCTCTCTCTGCCAGGTCTTCCAGCCCACTCCTTTTTTCCACCTACTCCGGGCTTGGCAAGGGGGCTCCTACCAACACAGCCGTGTCCAGATCAAAGCCAAAGGAGGCGGGAAAGGACCCCCCCCCTCCTCCTGGCCTCACTGGGGCCCCCGGCGGAGATCTAATTCGTTTAAAAAACAACAACAGCAGATCGTTTTTTGCAAAGAGAAGGAAAAGAGGCAGCGAGCAAGTCTCTCCGCTGGCAAAAGCCAGGTGGAAACCCTTCCTCGACTCCCTTTTGTTGCTTCGCGAAAAGCTGAGCTTCTGGGTCTCGGTTAGTTCCAGAACTGGATATCATTTCACATCTTTTTTAAAAAAAATGTCTAAGAACCAATAACTGACCCTTATTTATGCATGGTGTCGTTGTTTTTTAAACAATTCTCCTATGGGAATACACACACACACACACTCCCAGTTTCCTACTTTCAGGCTTGCAATTAAAACGAAAAGGCACGGCACAAAAGGAAGACGCGAGGAGGAGGGAAGAGGAAAAAAAACGCACACATGCAGCAAGCAAGCGCTCGTTCAAGGTGACGGAGGGATGCCCCCGCCTCGAAGGGAAGGGGGAAGGAAGCAAAAAGGGTGAGTGGGACAACCAGAGCCAACCCCCCCCCCGAAGCAACAAGCAACGGAGGAGCTCCACAAGACAAGACTACAAGTCCCAGAATCCACCGGCTTCTGCTTGGGGGGCCCACCCCTCTTGTGCCAAGAACTGCTTCCACCCTTTCAATCTGTAGGGCGCCTCCCTCCAAAGCTTGCTCCCAGTTTTGGGGTGGTGGTGGTGGTGGGGAAGAAGCGATGGAAATCCAGAAACCCAGGACATAACAAAATCCAGATTATTTTCATTCGTGTGAACCCTGGCATTGTGGAGAAGTTTACTTGTTTTCGTTCTCCTTCGAGCGGGGAAGCTTCTGCGATGTTCCACCTGTCGAACCGGGGCAGAATCTCAAGCGCCTACCTGTGATTCGAACACAGAACCCACCCACCTTCGGACCTCTCCCTCTTACTGTATGGGAAACCGAGACAGTAAAACCCTGGACTATTAGGGAGGGGATACTGATGCAGTGCCTTTGAAATCAAATCAAATACTGATTTAAAACGCGGGGAGAAGGTGGAAGGGCCTTTTTTTTTAAACTCACGGTGGTTCCAACGCTGTGGATCGCCGCGATCTTTTCTGGCGGGGGGGCGGCTTTGGGTTTTTTGTTTTTCCCCGCTCGCATCTTTACCGGAACGGATTCTGCAAGATTAAAGGACAGCACGTGGTCCGTTAATGATGGCAACGAAAAACAGAGCTTCTCATCTCGATGCAAAGAAACGGCTTTAAACGAAACACACACACACACCCGTCCCCCCGCAGGAGGTTAGAAAATTTGGATCGAAAGCTCTCGGGGCCGACGGTTGGCCTTTTACAAACGTTTCCCCCCCTCCGCCGCCCCCACCAAGCCCGGCTAAGTCCGATCCCAAGGTTCTAACTGCGCAAGACACCCCCTTGGGTTTCGTCGTCGTTGTCGCCTTTTTAGAAAGGCCGAGGTGGAAGGGGCCCTCGAGACCAACCGCTGAGTTCTCCGGCCCGTTCCTTAATAATAAATTTGCAAGGGAACCCCTAGAGATCATCCAGCCAAGCCCCGGTCAAGGGAGACCCAGTGGCGGCGGCGGGGGAGGATTCGAACTCACCAACCTCCACCTTCGACACAGCTGCCAACAAGGAGTCTCTCCCTCTGTGTGTGTGTGTGTGTGTGTGTGTGTGTGTGTGTGTGTGTGTGTGGAAACGGCCAAATCAGAGGGGAATGACAATGAGTCCTAGTGGCGAGGGCATTCACCTGGGACTCTGGACGGGGATTCGAATCCTCACGAACCCATCAAGGCTCAGGTTTTTTTGTGGGTTGTTTTTTCTTTTGGACAGACGATCTTTCTCGCCGGGCTGCTGAAAAAAATGGGTTTTGTTGTGCACCTGTTGGTTTTTTTTTTAACAATTTGGGGAAAACGCCAATGGAAAAGGAACGAAACGCTCTTCCGCCTTCCGTGCTGGGGCCCGAAGTTCCAAAAAAGAAAAGACCCCCCCCCTCTGTCCCCCTTTCTCCTCCTCCTCCTCCTCTTCCTTCACGCCTGCCACTCATCCCGGACTCATTAAATTAATCTCAGATGAGGTCATTCACTTGGCAGGCTGGATAGGGAGCACCGCTTTCCTGCCTATCCCTCTGGGGGAACCTGGGTTGTTGTTTTATTCCCCCCCCCCTCTTGCCAAAGGACAGGGAGAAGGTTTGCTGATTTCTTTGCGGGGTGTGGGGTGTGGGTGTAAAAGATCAGGTCTGTTCCCTCAAAACGTACAACGCTCCCCTTCTTCTAAAAGCCTTGCCCTGTGTTTTTTTTTGGGGGGGGTGTCCTCGCCCCGTTCTTTCCTCTCCTGGACTACAACGCCCAGCATGCTGGCCAGAAGGAGCATAGGGGCTGCATTCCATTAAAAAACAAACAAACCTAAAAATAATGAACTTTTCCTACTCTGGGCCATCCACCCAGCCCTCTTTCACACCTGTTTGAGGAAAAACGTGGTGGTGGTGGTGGTGGTTGGGGGGGGGGGCGGGCGTGCCGCCGGGCTTGTGGTGGGCAGGGAGCAGGGGAACGCTGAAAGGCGCAATTCATAAGGAACCACATGGTTCCCCCCCCCACCCGCCTTCCCCAACGCCTGGCTAGTGTGATGTCATGGTCCAAGGGAGAGGCGTGGGTGGGTGAGAAAATATGACATCACTTCCTGCACGTCCCCCCCCTCCTCTGAGGAGGAGGGGGGGTTTCCCCGGGGATCCTGTCCAACCCTCACCCCACCCGTTGTTGTTTTTTTTAAATTTGGTTTGAGACCCTCTCTCTCTCCTCTCCAAAGCAATTGAGGAGGTGTGGATGGGGGGTGGGTGGGTTTCCAACCGGCGCCTGGTTCGCCCCCTCTGGCCTTTTCCTGTTGTGTCTATTACTTGGGGCTGGGGTGGGGGGGCGCAGAGGCCCCTTTGCGCCCTTGTAAGGGAACCTTTTCTTTAAAAAAAGACCCTCCCCTGTCAGAACAGGAAAAAGTCAAAATTAAAACTTGGCAGGAGGGGATTTTTTTGGGGGGAGGAGGGGGGTTTAGAATCTTCTCAGCCTTCCAGGAAGGAAGGAAGGAGGGGGGCTTCACAGCGAGAACCCCCTCCTCTAAATCAGGAAATAACCAAAGAGGAGGAGGAGGAGGAGGAGGAGGAGGAAGGGGGAAAACATGAGTCATAGACACACACACACACACACACGCCGGGGGGGGGGAATTAAAACACAGGCCTACAGTTTTGCAAAAGGTATAGAGAACGGCAAACTCACTCCAGGAGGGTTATACAGATTTTTTTTTTGTTCTTTTCTTCCTCCGTGGCTGCTCTTTGCTGCGATTCGGAAAAGACCGCCGGTGCCCGGACGCTGGAGCCCCTGTCTTCGTTCCTCACCCGGGGTCCCAAACTCGGAAACGCAGGGCTAGCTTGTCCGACGGAAGGGGGAACCCCCTCTTCTGAACCCCCAAATCAAGATTTTTTTTCCTGCCGGCTGGGCAAGACTGGGAAACTCACTCCTTTAAGAAAAAGGGGGGGGGGGAGAGAAACTTTTCAACTGCTCGAAGGGAAATCGATATAAACGTAAGACAACTTCATCCCCTCCACCACCAAAAAAGCAAGCGTTAGTAAACAGCGGGGCCTCTGCAACTGGGGGTCTCCGGCGAAACCTCATCTTAGCCCATCGTCCTCTGCCTCTGTTCCTCCATCCCCGCCACCCTCCTGCGTTTTCTCTTACGGCACCCTCTAAGGCAGCGTTGGCGCACCTACGGCAAGGGTGCCAAAGGTGGCACTCGAAGGAGCCCTTTTTGTGGGCACCCGACATCACCCCCTTCACAGCCCGCCTGGATTCAAGTTAAATGGCTGTACTGGTCCTTTGCAAAAATCGAGTGGGTTCTGAATCGCAATTTGGGCACTCGGTCTCTAAAAAGTTCGCCACCGCTGCTCTAAGGCTTCCCACCCCGTTGTCCGCACCCACGTCTCTCCTGCCCTTTTCTGGCGCGAGGCTCAACCTTCAAAACACAGGATCGTGCCCGAAAAGCCCGGCCACCTGGAAGGTGGTTCTTCGATTCACCTCAGATCTCATAAGAACCTAAGAAGAGCCACCATGCTGGATCAGGCCAAAGGCCCATCTAGTCCAGCTTCCTGTATCTCACGGTGGTCCCACCAAATGCCTCTGGGAGCGCACGAGACTCGATCTCTGTCTCCTGATAGTCCACTCCCTTGCATCTGGCCCTTGAAGGACACTGGTTGTAAGCCTGGAGATGACACACATCTCCATCAGGGTTTGTCACCTGGGATGGATTTTTCCTCCAGGAATCTGTCCAATCCCCTTTTGAAGGCATCCAGGCCAGATGCCATCCCCACATCCCTGTGGCAGGGAGTTCCACAGACTAACCACACGCTAGGTAAAAACAATATTTTCTTTTGTCTGTTCTTACTCTCCCAGCCCTCAATTTGAGCGGATGTCCCCTAGTTCTGGCATTTTGTGCTAAGGAGAAGAACGTCCCTCTATCCACTTGACTCATGCCCTGCATTATTGTGTACGTCTCAATCCTATCCCCCCTCAGGCGCCTTTTTTCCAGACTAAAGAGCCCCAAATGTTTTAGCCTTTCCTCATAAGGGAGGTGCCCCAGCCCAGTAATCGTTTTAGTTGCTCTCTTCTGCGCCTTATGCAGTTCCACTATGTCTTTCTTGAGATGCGGTGACCAGAATTGTACACAATACTCCAGGTGCGGCCTTACTGTCGTTCCCTCCGGATCCCAAGCTCAGGAAACCCCATAAGGAAAGGATTGGGTGGAATCCCAAGCCTTTGTTTGCATAGATTTTTCCCTGCAAGAAAATATTGAGGGATCCAAGACGGACAATGTTCTTGCATCTTATAAACAGGCCGAGGTTCGGGTTATCAACCTGTTTTCCTTTGCCAGCCAGGTAGAAACGCTACCCTTTTACATCCGATTCCCCTTCTGGGCTGTGTGTGCCCGCAGTCGGGACATTTATCACCTGGTGTGATAAATATATAAAGATTCCCACCTGCCTCCCTGGGAACTCTCGTTGGTTTTCTAAGGTTAAAAAACAAACAACCCAATTTTGGGGCAGATCAGAAATGCATCTACAGGACGTCCCATCATCCTGTCTCCTTTCCTTTCATGACTGTATCGTCTATCTCCGTCCCACCTCTGGCTAAGCGAACATGGAGGCACCTCCAGCAAAGCCTTAAACTTATTCCCCCACCACTACACACCCATAGACTCCAGAAATGTCTTTTTTTTTTAAACTCTCAAAACTTTGCATTTCAATCTGGATTTGGACCCACAGAAACTTCACAGAGGCCTCCGCCTGCTAGTCTCATGCCACCGTCTTGGGTCCCTTTTTAAATAAATAAGTCATACAGTCATGGAGTTGGAAGAGACCTGAAAGGCCACCCTTTAGAATATAAAATAAATAAATCCTCCCAGCCCCCTTTATTTTTAACTTTTAAGTTGGCTAAACCCTGCTTTTTTTAAAGGGGAGGGGGGGGGAGAGGCCTTAAACCTCTGCTTGAAATAGGCGGCGGAACCATTTAAAATAATAAATACAGTGGACCCTTGTATAACAAAGGGTTTGTATAACATAAAATTTGTAGAACATAAAAAATTCCAGAGATAGGGGGAAATTTGCTTCACAGAATCACCTACTGGGCAAATTTGTACCACATAAAAATGAGATTACTCCATT